>SJYA01008642.1:12691-28894 GCA_006410615.1 Neotragus moschatus
TATGTATGGCTGAGGCCCTTCACTGCTCACCTGAAACTGTCATAGCATTGTCTGTCTGTACCCCAATGCAAAATAAAAATTTTTTAATGGTAATAGGATTGGAATAATACTGTCTGTGATAATTCAATGCTGAATTTAATATTTTCAAATACAGTGGAATGTACCTTGAACCATGGAATTGTCTGAGTATTTCTGTCCCAAAATTCATATATTGATATCATAACCCCAAGCATGATGGTGTTAGGAGGTGGGCCTTTGGCCAGGTGGAGACCTCATGAACTATATAAGTGCCCTTATAAAAGAGGCCTCGAGAGCTCCGTGACTCTTTCCGTCACCTGGGACACAGCAAGAGGCACCAGTCATGAATCAAGAAGGCAGCTCTCCCCAGACAGGAACCACGCTGCAGCCTTGATCTCGGACTTCTAACCTCCAGAACTGTGAGCAATACATTTCTGCTTATAATCCTCTCGAGTGGGCGATGTTTTGTTGTACCAGTTCAGACATTCTAAGGCCAGTATTGACAAGGACCCCAGGTGGTCGTCGTGGCTAAGACTGAGCGCCATCAGGCGATCTCTGAGAAGAGGCTGAGTGATTCGGCACTGGACGCGGCCTGCTCTGCCCTCCCCACCTCCCCTGTGTCCCTCTGTCCAGGGCCGGTCCCGACTCCTCTGTCCATGGTCCTGGGCACATGACGAGCTCTCTCAGCAGGGCTTTCTCTTAGTAGGCCTGCATAGACCAGCTCTGGCTTCTGTGCTCACCTGGGATGAGGTGCGTTACACACTTCTCTGCTGATTCAGCGTCACATGAATAATTACTGCCTCCACTGGCTTGTGTGCCTGTTTAGTCACAGCAGATACAGAACTCCAAATGATCTGGTGGACCTCTCTGATAGTAACTGAGGGACATATCACCAGACTCGTGGAACTGTGCGGTGAGCGGTCCTCCTGGTGGCTCTGTCACACTCCTACACACCGAGTCCCCATCAATCCATTGATTATGAGGCAGGAGTTCCTACCCCGGGCTTGCTCGAGAGAGATTTCTGCTCATGAATCTCTGCTCCAACATAATCTTGGTTCCTTCTCTCCACCTGCTGTCCCTTCCCTTGTGGAAGCAGTGATGTCCCTTGTCTCTCATCTCTCTTACTGATTCGAGAATTTTCCGTCTATTTGGTGTTTTCCTTGCTAGGACAGAGAGGTGACTCCCAAGCTCCTTACCTGAGGAACTAGAAAATGCAAGTCCACAACTGATTTCTTAAGTCATACTGTGTGTGGTCATTCCGATGAAATGTGAGTGTCAAGTGTGGATAACTGGCTCTGTTGAAACTGGGTTAAAATCAGCTGGACAATCGTGTAAGTTCGATACTTTCGCAATCTGCGATTTTTTCCTTGATGCATTCTTACAATGGGCAGGAATGTCTCTGAGAGGTTTGGTGTATCTGCTTTTCTGTCCTGTCACCCAGTCGTATACTCAGTATGTATTTGTAACATCTATTATGCATCAGCCATGTTGGTAAACCAGATAAATGGGGTCTTTTAAAAAAGAATATGTATTTATTTATTTGGCTGCATTGGGGCTTAGGTGCAGCACACAGGCTTACTTGCTCCTCGGCGTGCGGAACCTCGGTTCCCCGATAAGTGTTTGATCCTCTGTCCTTGCTCTGCAAGCCAGTTTCTTAACCCCTGGACCCCAGGGAAGTCCGGATGTAGTTCTTAACTTCATGGAACCTACATGCTGGTGGAAAACAAGGATATGCCATATTAGAAATTAGTATACGAGCAGTAAGAACTATAACCGATGTCATGCCTGTGTCCTCCAGGGTGAGCCCCACGTGTGGAGTGTGACAGCACCTCCCTTCTCAGGAGAGGGAAAGATCAAGAATTCTCTCCCCACGTTGACTCTGTACGACGACTGCTGATGTCATCACCCGCAGCGCCTCCTTTCACCTTCAGGACACTGACGTCCTCTCCGTGTCTGTTCACAGGCATGCCCTGAGAAACGCAGGGCAGGCGGCTGTGAAAACTATCTTTCTGCTTCAGGTGGTGGCTGGAGCTCTGGGTAATGCCATCCTTTTCTTCCACAGCATCTCTCCAGTCTTGTTTGGCGAGAGAAAGAGACGCACAGACGTGATTCTCACACACTTGGCGCTGGCCAATCTCCTGGTTATTTTCTTCTCTGGGATTCCCCACACAATGGCAGCTTTTGTTTGGAGGAACCCCCTGAACAGTCTCGGGTGTAAGTTTGTGTATTACGTACAGAGGGTGGCTCGCAGCACCGCCCTGTGCTCTACCTGCATCATGAGCACCTATCAGTCCTCCACTCTCACCCCCAGGAGAGCTTAGTGGGTGATGCTCAGGGGAAGGGCCCCAGGGTCACTGGCCCTTCCTGCTGCACCTGCTGGATACTCAGTCTCTTAATGAATATCTGTGTTCCCTTGATGAATCCTGGTCCGGAGAACACAAGGAATAATACTGACCATTAAGGCAAGTGGTTCTGCTCACCCACAGCTCCTTACGCAGGTTTTGTGTACTTTTGGTTCATCTCTGATGCCGTGTTTATTGGCCTCATGATTTGGTCCAGCGGCTCCACGGTGCTTCTCCTGCTCAGACACCGCCAGAGGGTGCAGTGTATCCACACCCTCTCTGGGCACCGCAGATGCCCCCCAGAGACCAGAGCCCCCCACACCAGCCTGATGCTGGTGGTCGCCTTCGTCACCTTCTACGTGCTGAATTCTATTTTTCCTTTTTATATCAGTGCCCTTTTAGATTCTCGTCTATGGTTGATACAGACCTCTAGTGTCTTGGCTTCACGTTTTCCCAGTTTCCCCCTTCCAGTCGCTCCTGAGGGATCCTAGAACTCCCAGGTTCTGCTCTTGAATTGTTAGAAAAAGNTTATATCAGTGCCCTTTTAGATTCTCGTCTATGGTTGATACAGACCTCTAGTGTCTTGGCTTCACGTTTCCCCACTGTTTCCCCCTTCCAGTCGCTCCTGGGGGATCCTAGAACTCCCAGGTTCTGCTCTTGAATTGTTAGAAAAAGTGGTTAAATAGCTAAATAGGTAGTGCATTCACGTTCAGTCCCTCAGTCATGTCTGACTCTTTGCAACCCCAGTCTCCTCTGTCCACGGAATTTTCTAGGCAAGAATATTGGAGCAGGTTGTTGCCATTTCCTCCTCTGGGGGATTTCCCTAAACCAGGGCTCAACCTGTGTCTCCTGCATTGGCAGGCAGGCTCTCCCATTGTGCCCCCTGGGAAGCCCCTTAGATACATAGTAGACAGCTTCAGTAATAGCCAATTCCTTTCTTCTGTAATTATTTATATATTTCTTTTATACCCACTTTTACTGAAGCATAATTAATGTGACCTTGTATCACTTCAGGTCTTACAACATTCCAGCTGAACATTTGTACATGTTACAGATAATTGGCCAAATAAGTCTCGCTAATATCTGTCTATCTCCATGTTGTTTCCAGTGTTTGTCACATCTGATTCTTTGTGATCATGTGACCTGCAGCACGCCAGGCCTCCCTGTCCTTCACCATCCCCCAGAGTTTGCTCAAACACGTGTCCACTGAGTCGGTGAGGCTATCTCATCATCTCGTCCTCCGTTGCCCTCTTCTCGTCCTGCCCTCAGCCTCTCTCAGCATCAGGGTCTTTTCCAGTGAGTCAGTTCTTCACTTCAGGTGGCCCAAGTATTTGAGCTTCAGCATCAGTCCTTCCAGTGAATATTCAGGGTTGATTTCCTTTAGGATGGACTGGTTTCCTCTCCTTGCTGTTGAAGGGACTCTCAAGAGCCTTCTCCAGCACCACAGTTTGAAGGCATCAGTTCTTCAGTGCTCAGCCTTCTTTATGGTCCAACTCTCACATCCATACATGACTACTGGAAAAACATATCTTTGACTATATGGACCTTTGCTGACAAAGTGATGTTCTCTGCTTTTTAATACACTGTCTAGATTTTTCATAGCTTTTCCTGGCTGCAGTTACCATCCACGGTGACTTTGGAGCCCCCCAAATAAAATCTGTCACCATTTCCACCTCTGTCCGTACTACAGAAATTTTCTTGTGACAAGAACTTTGAAGATTGACTCTTACCACTTTTCATTATGCAGTACAGTATTACTAACTACTGCCTCCAAGCTGTGCGTTTACATACCCATGACTAATTTATTTTTTATAATTAGAATTTGGTACCATTGATGTTTGTACTCAGTACAGATTTTTACACAAAATCCAAACTACTTTGAAGGTCAAACAGATAAACGCTCTTGCTGCCTTGAGAGGTCTGAAAGTGAATCCATGAGATTATCAACTTGAAAAAGATTCCAGCCATTACTAAGGAAACCCGTTTTCCCCTTGGCCAGTGCAGCTGCCTGAAAGAAGCCTCCTTTCTTCAGGAACATCTGAAGTGTTTTCACAAAGCTTACCTCCCTCTGGTGTGGCTCGTGTCTGATATATGCTTACACATAATCCAGTGTTGCTGTACATTATGTTACTCCAGAGGGGGTGGACGTTTTTATTTCGTAGGTGAGGGTAAGAATCCTGGGAAGTGGAGACGGTGTTATGGTTTTGTTTGTGGTTTGTTTTCACTCGTGTTTCTCTGATATGCTGTGGTGTTACACAAAAATCAATGTTATTCAATGGATTACATCATTTTTCACGGTGGATTTCCTCTACATGGTTCAGTTCAGTTGCTCAGTCTTGTCCGACTCTGCGATCCCGTGGACTGCAGCACACCAGGCTTCCCTGTCCATCACCAACTCCTGGAGCTTGTTCAAACTCATGTCCATTGAGTCAATGATGCCAACCAACCATCTCATCCTTTGTTGTCCCCTTTTCCACCTGCCTTCAATCTTTCCCAGCTTCAGAATCTTTTCCAGTGAGTCAGTTCTTTGCATCAGGTGGCCAAAGTATTGGAGTTTCAGCTTCAGTATCTTTCTCCTTCCAATGAATATTCAGGACTGATCTCCTTTAGAATGGACTGATTTGATCTCCTTGCAGTCCGAGGGACTCTCAAGAATCTTCTCCAGAACCACAGTTCAAAAGCAACAATTCTTCAGTGCTCAGCTTTCTTTATAGTCCAGCTCTCACATCCATATATGATTACTGGAAAAACCATAGCTTTGACTAGATGAACTTTTGTCGGGAAAGTAATGTCTCTGCTTTTTAATATGTTGTATAGATTGGTCATGGCTGACCGTCAGTAAATTTGATTGATTAGACAGATGAAGTCATACGATGGAGGGAAGAGAAGCTTCCCATTCCATATTTTTCACTTAAACATTTAGCCTTTGTCACTGAAACACAGAATATTGAGACTTAGTTTTATATTTTATCCCAATCAGTGTTTTCTGTGTTGCTTTGTCATAATATAGTTTTCTGGGAAAATGTGGCATTTTAAATATTCCATTGTACTTAGTATTAATGTATAATTATTTGTATTTAATGCTGTATCAATTACATATGAGCTTCCAAATTTTCTTATATTCTCCTTAGAATTATTATGACTGTTTCAAATAATGTCAGAATAGAAATGCTCCAACCAAAAGACAGAGACAGGCTGATTAGATAAAGAAACAGACCCATATACCTGCTATTTACAGAAAACTTTATATCTAGAGACACACACAGACTCAAAGTGCCAGAATGGAAAAGGTTATTCCACACAAAGCAAAATCAGAGAAACAGTTATTCACAAAAGACTGGAAAATAAAGATTGTTACAAGAGACAAAGAATAACCCTACATATTGATTGAAGGGTCAATCCATGAAGATGTAACAATTGTAAATATATGTGCACCCAGCATAGGAGCACCTCAATACAGAAGGCGAATCCGGTGTGTGTGTTACACCGAAGCCTCTCAGTCCGAATGAGCCCGTTGCAGGAGCTCGGTGGCCCCCTGGGACTGGAGCTTCCACACTGGATGGCTCAGATCGGGATGCTTCCACCCACTCAGCTAGAAGTCTGGGGATGAATCACGTGTTTCAAACATCAGAACCTGAACTGTTAGTAATTCTCTTTGTATCTTCATTACCTAGCTGAGGAATGGCACACAGTAGGTCCAAACTGTCTCTATGTGTTTGTGTTGAGCAGTGTCCCCATTGTGAATAATCCTTCACTATATTAAAACCTTGAATGTCCAGCCTTATAGCAGCAGTAGGACTTCCCAGTGGTCCAGTGGCCTAAGGCTCGTAGGATCGCACTCTGAAAAGGACACTTGGGACAACCTCTAGTGAACTGACACATTTTATTATCCATCTTTTTGCAGATGTATGGTCTCGGAGCAGAGCATAAAGCAGACTTGCACGTAGCGTTTCTCGATAAAACATCAAAGCATTCAAGGATAAAATACAGTTCCCACCGCCCAAGCCACAACACAGCTTTGGCGAAACTCTAAAGGGAGTCTTTATCATGAAACAACAGTCCTTGCTCCCAGAAAGAGGTGGTCAGAAGGAAGCCTTCGAATGCCTCAAGGCCAGGCGTATAATCCTTTATTATCTGTTCCCAGCCTTGGGCACTCGGTAAACGCTCATAACCCTTTGTTATGCTCTTCCTAGCTTCCAACCTTCATCATGAATGGAGCAAATACATTCTCAGTATTTGCTTAAAGCCTTCCAGCTCCTCCACACAGTGGTTAAGAATCTGCTTGCCAGAGCAGGGCACATGGGTTCCATCTCTGGTCTGGGAGGACTCCAGACGCCACAAAGCAACTAAGCTTGTGCCATAACTACTGAGCCACTGTGCCCTAGAGCCCGAGCTCTGCAGTAAGAGAAGTCACAATGAGAAGCCCCTGCTTTCCACAATTAGAGAAAGGCTGTGCACAGCACCAGGAGCCTCGTGCAGCCAAAATAAACACTATTTCCTGAGAAGCGGTAGATGTTCTGTCTAGCAGGGTTATCTTGGAAACCCCTTGTTTATGAAATGCGGACGTGTCTGCCGCCTTCATGCACCAGTTCTCCGTAGAAGGCGCCTGATGGCGAGGGTGGGTGGTGTCCCTTCTGCTCCATGGCCCCCAGGAGAAACGCCAGGCCAGCTGCCCACCTAGTGGGTCAGGTATCAAACATCCAATTATCACGTTAAACTTCCAACGAGCAATTGGTCATCCAGGGAGCAATTTAAAGAATTCTAACATTTTCTCCCTAATATAATTTTAATAAATTCTTTTCCCCAACGCCTGTCTGCATGTCCCAGAGTGCATCTTGCCAGAGCTAATAGACTGTAACACAAGGGCAGGCTGGTGGTCCAATGACAGACTCGGGTGGTCTGTGGGTGACTTGGAACCAATGACAAAGTCCTTGCAGAGTCACGTGGACGTGAGGGAGACCTGAGGATTCTGAGGAGGGGAGCTCTGGCTTCAAAGGGGGCGTTTTCCAGGTTAAACAGACCTGAGGCCAAAAATAGAAAGGGCTATGGAGCTTAAACTCAGGAGAAAGCCCAGCCTGCAGATCCCGTGCTGATGGTCAGTGAGAACACACTCTGGAACAGTGTGGAAGAGCGAGGCCGTGAAGGGAAACGCCCGCCGGGAGACAGCGAAGGGAGCCCGGCGCTGTGTGAGCGTCCCTCCCCCGGCTCTGACTATCACTGTGAACTTGGGCTCTCCCGCAGGGAACGCAGAAAACTCTCCCTGCCCTCTGCTCAGCTGCTCGCGTGGACCTCCTCAGTAACTGCCAGGAGTTGTCCCTGGTCCCCAGGCGTGGGTGAGGTGACGAGCACTGGGGGCAAGACCTGGCCTCCCTGGAGACGCCCCAGATCTCCCTGCAGACAGTGTCACCTCGGCTCCAGATGACATGATAATGCCTCCTCTGTGGGGAGAGCGGGCCCAGGGGCCCTGCCCCTATAACTGGGGCCCGTCCTGGCTGACACTTCCCTGCACAGTGTGGCGCCGAGTGCAGGCAGGTAAGTGCTCCCCTGTGTTCAGTCTCAGGGCAGCAAACAGGAGAGCCGGCTCTCAGCGGGAGAGGAGCCCAGAGCTGCGTCGTCAGCACCTTGGGCAGGACAGGTGCTCCCCTGCCTCGTCCTGAGCTGCCCGTCCATGCCCTGGCTGGCAGGCGGAAGGCGGGAACGTGCTGGGGTGTGTATCTGAGTGGGACCAGAGCTGGGAGTTCACTGCAAATCCCGGGTCCTGGGGTCCCTGACAATGAGGGGAAGAGGGAGGGGGTCGCTGTGGAATCGGTGCCAAGTCCTGTATGGCCAGAGNTCCATGCCCTGGCTGGCAGGCGGAAGGCGGGAATGTGCTGGGGTGTGTATCTGAGTGGGACCAGAGCTGTGAGTTCACCGCAAATCCCAGGTCCTGGGATCCCTGGCAATAAGGGAAAGAGGGAGGGGGTCACTGTGGAATCGGTGCCAAGTCCTATATGAGCAGAGCCCTGGGCTTCTCAATCTTGTATAAAAGGTTCTAGTCACCTCCTCGAACCTAACCGATTAGTGTTGGATGAGTAAGGTGAGATAAATTGATGTGCAGAGTTTGGGTTAGAACGTGAAAGTCCTGAGATAAGATCCAGTGACAGACACTCACTCACACACACACAAACACAGAAAGAATGGCTGTCCTGTAAGAACCACCTTCACATTGCCTTCACTGGCTGCAGTCGGCTCGGGAATTTCTGCCACGACGTTTCACTGCGATTCTCTGCGCTTGTGTTATGCATGGCGGTGTGGCTCACGGTTTCCTCTGTTTAACTGAATGGCAAAACGCCCTCAGCCTTTTTAACTGGAGCAGCTGCGCTTACTGTGCAGACGCTCAGTCATGTCTGACTCTTTGCAACCCCAGGGACTGCAGCCCGCCACGTTCCTCCGTCCGTGGGCTCTCCCAGGCAGAAATATTGCAGTGGGCTGCCATTTCCTTCTCCAACCCCTATGTACAAAATGACAAACAATGAGAAGCCACTGGGTAGCACAGGGAACTCTACTCCGCGGTCTGTGGTGACCTACATGGGAGGGAAATCTCTGTGTATAGCGGATCCACTTTGCCGTACAGTAGGACGTAACTCAACATTGTAAAGCAACAAACTTGAATAAAGAAACGTTCCACTGTGTAACACACCACAGCGTCCTTATCTATTCTTCTGTCAGTAGACCCTTGGGTTGTTTCCACATCTTGGCTGTTGTAATAACGCACTAGTGAACACGGAGTGCGAGTATCTCCTCCTGAGCGTGGCTTCTTTTCCTTGGATCTACCCTAGAAGTATGGCTGCTGGCTGGTATGCTTCTGGTTTTAACTTCTGAGGCGCTCCCATAGCGTTTTCCACGAGGATGTACCAGTTTACATTCCCAACAGTGTGTACAGTGCTTCTTTCTCTCAACCTCCTCACCAGTGTGTTGCCTTTTGGCTTTTGGAGAACAGACAGACTACCAGGTGAGAGATGTTATCTCATTGTAATTTTGATCTGATGACTAGAGATACTGAACTCCCGTCCATGTACCTTTTAACTCTTTGTATGTCTTCTTTGGAAAAATGTCTGTTTTAGGTCCTTTGCCCATTTTTTGGGGGGGCGGGGAGTGAATAAAGGAATTTTAATTCTTTTGTGTTGACATTTGTACAGTAATAATATATTCTATAATTAAACAATTTTTTAATTAAAAAACTACCATATATTTCCCAGCCTTGCCCCAGCTGTATTCCTTCTGTCTGCCCTCTCAGAGGTTGATGCCACCACCCCCCTCGCCTGGAAATCTGGGCCCCCACTTTGACTCTTCATCTCCCCATCCAGTCTCCATGTCCTGCTCTTTCTACTTCTGAAGCCATTCCTAGTCCATTTTTTTATACTGAGGTATACCTGATATATGGCATGTGCTAGTTTCAAGTATACAACAAAATAATTCAATATTTTTATGCCTTATGAAATGATCACTACATAAGCCTAGTTAATATCCATCACCAGATACAATTACAAAAAATTATTTTCTTGTGATGAGGATCTTAAAATCTACTTTCTCAGCAACTTTCAAATATGCAAAACAGTATCATTAACTATAGTCATCATGCTGTGTATGACATCCCCTAGATATGGTCCATCCTTTATCCCCATGTCTCTGCCATTGCTCTGCTAAAGACCACAGCTACCTCTTGCCTTGTGGTCCCAGCATCTTCCCAGGTATCTCTGCCTCCCCTCTCACCGTCCACATAGTCCCAAGTTCATGCCTTTCAGTGTTGTATCTGATTGTGGCACTCCCCATGCCAGTAGAATTAAATTCCAGTCCTCAGAGCTCTTCGTAGTCTGCTCTTGGTGACTTCTTCAAATTGTCACTCTCTTTCAGCCATCAACCAGACTCCTTTACATTTCCTTTATACCCTTCAAAAATATCTCCGAAAAAGAAAAGAAAAAAAAAAGATATAAAAATATCTTCTAAGAACTGACTTAAAAAAAAACGTAACTGGAAAGCTCTAAGTTTAATCTGAAACACTGTTAAAAAACAGAAAAGTCCAGTCCTTAAAAGCATGTTTGAAGGCCTTGCTGTTAAAAAAAAAAAAAAATCCATCCTATTTAACTGAGGTATTTAATTGAGGAAAAACCTAATTTATGGGCTTCATCAAGTGGGAAAGTGTCCACATAAGAGAATGGGTGTCAGTGGTTTGAAGTACAATCCTGGGGACAATAGCGGAGCCCTTTTTAATTCTAAAAAATATTTGTTTAGTCCTCTATTTTTGGCTGCACCGGGTCTTCGTTGCGGCGTGCCGGCTTTCTCTCGCTGCGAGTGGGGGCTGCTCTCTAACTGCAGTGCACAGGCTTCTCGTGCGGTGGCGTCTCTTGTTGTGGAGCTCAGGCTCTAGGGTGCGTGGGCTCCGGTCGTTCCTGGCTCTAGAGTGTGGGCTCAGAGTTGTGGCACTCGGGCTTAGTTGCCCCAAGTCATGTGGGATCCTCCTGAACCAGGGATCAAACTGGTTGATGTCCTCTGCCTTGTCAGGCAGATTCTTAACCACTAGACACCAAGGAAGTTCCATGGAGCACTCTTAAGAAAGGCCATGTCACAAATGGTGCCACGGGGCTCCTCTGTCCATGGAATTTTTTCCAGGCAAGAGTACTGGAGTGGGTTGCCCTTTCCTCCTCCAAGGGATCTTCCTGCACCAGGGATTGAAACTGGGTCTCCTGCAGCGCCTGCATTGCAGGCGAATTCTTTGCTGGTGAGCCATTACCTGACTACCGGGTGTAAACTCTGAGGCTTTGATCCTCCTTTGCCCGTTTTAAACTGGATCATTTGGGGATCTGCCCAAATTGGATATTCACTCGTTCTGGGTATGTGGTTTGCTAATACTGTCTCCTATTGCACAAAAGCTGCATTTTCAGGATTTCCTTTGCTCTCAAGATGCTCTTACGTGATACACCACCCCTTTACCTTTGCTTTTGTTGTCAAATCCAAACCATTATGACCAAGACTAATGTCAAGGAGCTTACTTCTTTCCTCTAGGAATTTCATGGTTTCAGATCTTACATCCAAATCCTAATGCAGTTCAGATCATTTCTCTGTGTGGTGTAAAATAGCATCCAGCTTCTTCTTCAGGTTTTGAAACTGAGATATAATTGACGTAACGTTCTGTCAGTTTTATGATTCACTGTTGGCATATACTGCAGTCGATCACAGTGCATCTAATTAACATGTATTATATACACAGTTACAATTTTTTCCTTCTGGTTGGAATTGTAAGGTCTAGTCTCCTAAGTTTTTATCTTTAGATGTGAGTTTCCAATTTTCCAAACACCATTTATTAAAGAAACTATCCTTTTACAATTTTGCGTCCTTCGTGCCTCTGTGAAAACTGATTAGCCAGAGGAGCACAGGTTTATTTCTGCACTCTCTGTTCTGCCCCACTGATATGTTTTTATGCCTATACCATCCTTTTCTGTTACCACTGATTTGACATATAGTTTGAAATGAGGAAGCTCGATGTTTTGTTCTTCTTTCACAGGATGTTTAGAGTATTTGGGAGTATTTTATGGTTGCATTCAATCTGGGGATTCTTTTTCTACTTCTGTGAATAATGACACAAATGGGTGAAGTAGACCAACAATGCTGTTGAACAAAGCAGATACCACCATCGCTGTATAGACCCTGCATGGAGATCGAACATCAGGATGTAAAAGTAAATACAAAGCAAGACCAAATAAATAGTGGTGAATGCTTTAACTGGTGTCTGGATGATGTTATCCTGGCAGAGTCATTCTCTAGATCGTGAGACTTTTTTTTTTTCTCAGGACAAATAAAATGTGGGAACCCTTGTCCAGTATTGGTTCTCTAAGAAGACAGCTGGCGTCGCCACCACCACAGCCTTCTTTCTGCTCCAGGACACTCTTGACGTCCTCTCCATGTTCTTTCACAAAGATGCCCTGAGAACCACAAGTCAGGCTGCTCTGAAAATCACGTGTCTTATGCAGATGGTGATAGGGTCCCTGGTCAATGTCATCCTTTTCTTCCACAGCATCTCTCCAGTCTTGACTGGTCAGAGCCAGAGACCCACAGACATGATTCATACCCACATGGCGGTGGCCAATCTCCTGGTTCTTCTGTCCCCTGGCATTCCCCACACAATGGCAGCTTTTATTCCGAGGAAGCCCCTGTCCAGCCTTGGGTGTAAGTTTGTGTATTACATACAGAGGGTGGCTCGCACTGCCGCCCTGTGCTCCACCTGCGTCCTGAGCACCTATCAGTCCTTCACTCTCACCTCCAGGAGAGCAGAGTGGGTGATGCTCAGGGGAAGGGCCCCCAGGGTCACTGCTCCTTCCTGCTGCACCTGCTGGATACTCAGTTTCATAATGTACATCCCTGTTCCTCTAAAAATCACTGGTCCACAGAACATGCACAACTATACTGATACCAAAGGCAAGTGGTTCTGTTCATCCTCACCTACTGGAATAGGTTCGAGCTATCTGTGGTCCATCTCTGATGCCGTGCTTATTGGCCTCATGGTCTGGTCCAGCGGCTCCATGGTGCTTCTCCTGCTCAGACACCGCCAGAGGGTGCAGTATATCCACGCCCCCACTGGGCACCACAGATGCCCCCCGGAGACCAGAGCCGCCTGCACCATCCTGATGCTGGTGGTCACCTTCATCACCTTCTACTTCCTAAATTCTGTTCTGTCTTTTTATATTGCAGCCTTCTTTGATATTCGTCTATGGGTGATACAGACCTCTAATGCTTTGGGTTCCTGTTTTCCCACCATTTGCCCTTTCCTGCTGCTTCTTAGAGATCCTAGAACTCCTAGGTTCTGCTCTTGACTTGTTAGAATGTATGGTTCAAGTGCTAACTATCCAGCAGTCACTTTCAATAGCCATAATTATTCTGTACGTACTCAGTACCCATTTTTTTGAGGTACGACTAACACGTAAACTTGCATTAGTTTCAGATAGACAGCACAATGAATGGGCATTTATTTATGTTGCAGGATGATCACAGTAAGTCTAGTCATGATCCTGCACCTTCACAGACGACACGAATTTCTTTCTTGTGATATGAACTTAGCCATGTTTATTGATTTTAGTTTTTTTTATTATTATTATTTGGCTGTGGGGCACATGGGATGTTAGTTCCAAAACCAAGGATCAAATCAGCAGCCCCTGCAGTAGAAGGTCCAAGTCTTAACCATCAGGGAAGTCCCTGTGATGAGAACTTTGAAGGTTGACTCTTGTTCTTCAGTCATTAAGTTGCATCCAACTCTTTGCGACCCCACGGACTGCAGCACACCAGGCCCCCCTGTCTTTCACCAGCTCCCGGAGTTTTGCTCAAAATTCAAGTCCACTGAGTGTGATGCTATTAAGCCATTGCATCCTCTGTCACTCCCTTCTCCTTTTGCCTTCAGTCTTTCCCAGCATCAAGGTCTTTTCCGAGTCGGCTCCTTGCACCAGGGGCCAAAGTATTGGAGCTTCAGCTTCCGTATCAGTCCTTCCAATGAATACTCAGGGTCGACTTCCTTTAGGATTGACTAATTAGATCCCCTTGCAGTTCACGGGACTCTCAAGTCCCAACACCACAGTTCAAAAGCATCAATTCTTCATCGCCCAGCCTTCTTTTCGGTCTAGCTCTCACATCCATACATGACTGCTGGAAAAACCATAGCTTTGACGATCTGAACCTTTGTCAGCAAAGCGATGTCTCTGCTTTTTAATATACTCTCTAGGCTTATTGTAGCTTTTCATCCAGTCTTTTCATTTCATGGCTGCAGTCACCATCCGCAGTGATTCTGGAGCCCAAGAAAGTAAAAGCTGTCACTGTTTCCACTTTTCCCCTTCTATTTGCCATGAAGTGATGGGACCAGATGCCATGTTCTTAGTTTTTTTGTACCGTTTGACTCTCACACATGCTGGGCTTCCCAGGTGGCGCTACAGGTAAAGAACCCACCTGCCAATGCAGGAGACGTGGGATCAATCCCTGGGTCAGGAGGACCCCCTGGAGGAGGGCACAGAAATCCAGTCCANCACTTTTCCCCTTCTATTTGCCATGAAGTGATGGGACCAGATGCCATGTTCTTAGTTTTTTTGTACCGTTTGACTCTCACACATGCTGGGCTTCCCAGGTGGCGCTACAGGTAAAGAATCCACCTGCCAATGCAGGAGACGTGGGATCAATCCCTGGGTCAGGAGGACCCCCTGGAGGAGGGCACAGAAATCCAGTCCAGTATTCTTGCCTGGAGAATTAGGACAGAGGAGGCTGGCAGGCTGTGGTCCATAGGGTCACAAAGAAAGAGTCGGACATAACTGAAGCGACTTATGCAACGAAATGTAATTGATTATATTCACCATGTGGCTCATCACATTCCCTTGACTTGTTTATTATATAACTAGAAGTTCACACCTTTTGATGTCTGTGCTCAACACCAAATTTCTACATAACTTCCAATGAGCTGAGAAGGTTCATTTAATTCCAGAGATGCCTTAGGAGATCTGAAAGTCAACCCATGAATTATCAGCTTGAGAAATGTGCAAACCATTACTAAGGAAACCATTTCACCCTTGACCAATGGAGCTCTCTGAAGAAAATCTCCTTTCTTTAGGAACATTTCAAGAGTTTCACCAAATTTTATCCTTGTGTGTTGCGGCTAATACTGGACACACACTGGCACATGATCCAGTATCGAGCTCCATGAATGTTATTCTTGTGCGGGTGGAGATTTGATTTCTGAGATTAAAAAAAACACACACGAAAATGGAGAATATGTTTTTCTGTATTACCATGTAACTTTATTTCACTTCTATTTCTCCAATATGCTGTACTGTTACACAGAAAATCAGTGTTGTTCAACGGCTTGCTTCTCCTTTAAACCTGGATCGTTTACATGGTGGACTCTCAATAAATTTAGTCGGTTCCATGGATGGTGTGAGCTGAAGGAAAGACTAGTAGTGGCCTTCTTTTTTATTTGTCACTTGCATAGATAGTTTTCATGATTGCATTTTGTAAATTTGAGATTTGTTTCTCTTTGTCCAATTTGTTTTTGTCCTGTTTTTTTTTTTTAAAGCCAANGGTTCCATGGATGGTGTGAGCTGAAGGAAAGACTAGTAGTGGCCTTCTTTTTTATTTGTCACTTGCATAGATAGTTTTCATGATTGCATTTTGTAAATTTGAGATTTGTTTCTCTTTGTCCAATTTGTTTTTGTCCTGTTTTTTTTTTTTAAAGCCAATTTCAAGCTACTTTTATTTTGAGTACAAGTTCACTGTTATAAATATATGATGCTAAGTAATGAAATAGTAATCCTCAAAGATCTTTGCTTTGTCCCACATGGACACATTTGTAATCTGAGTCTATGTGTTAAGTTTCCTTTCTGTAGCTACTCTTAAAGTTACAGTGGTCATGCATTGAGTTCCGTACACAGTTCTCACACCTCCTTTATCTCAGCCATCCCATACTTTGCCATTCTCTTTTTTCTGGAAAACAACAACAACAACAGTGCAGTGATCCCAGACATGATTATTATTGCCGTGACCACAGTGATAGCAACAACACCAGCTTTTAGACCTCATATTAAAAATCCAGGTATATGACACAGTGCTTCTATTTTTAGAGGTAATATTCCATTTATAGTTATTGTAAAATACTGGCTATATTCCCTGTGTTGTCAAGTAGATTTTTTTTTTGCTTTAAGAAAAACAAAACTGGGGTGTAGTGCTTTATAATATTGTGTTAATTTCTGCTGTACAACAACGTGAATCAGCTATATGTATACATATACCTTCTCGCTAGCAAGCCTCCTCCCAACCCCACCTCCCTAGGTCATCACAG
>SJYA01008643.1:0-15354 GCA_006410615.1 Neotragus moschatus
TAGGGGGCCCCTGAGACCATGCTGTGGGCAGAGTCCGCCATCACAGGCACAGCTCATCCATCCAAAACTGACGCCATCCTACACTTCCCGCCACAGAGACGAGCTGGGCTCCAAAGGCAATGCAGATTCTGGGTCTGGGGTTCATCTATACATTCCCAGGTCCCCTCACCCCCACCATCAAGAGCTTTAGGTCCTCAGAAATTATTGACAGACACCAGAGCCTCAAGGAAGTGAAAGTATTGAGAAAATCCATGTCCAGCTCATCCCCAGGGCATCCCCCTGACTGCAGCATAACCACACATCCATCTCTCCTTCATCCAGAGATCCACACATTTCGTCAAGAGATGCTACTTTGTACTTAACCAAGCCCCAGGTCCCAGGGAAGAACTAGAGGGGGCACTGTGCCCTGCATCCCTCTAAAAGCCCACCAGCCCATCTCAACTCAGATTCTGCCCTGAATACCAGTCACTCACTGAACATCTCCTCCACGAGGAAGTCTCCAGAAGTTCCAGACTCATCATATTCAAAAAACGTAGTCACCAACATATCCCACCCCACCCAGCCCACTGTCCACCCCTGCTCTGCTGCCTGCTTCCCAAAGGGCATCTCCAGCTAGGGCCGCCCCACTCCAGCAAATGCTACTGATTCCTGATTCCAGCCTGCACCTTCACCCAGCCCCAAGAGACTGGCTGCCTCCTTGGTGTCACTCAGGTCCTCATTTCAGAGGGCTTCGCAGTGGCTTGTTGCTACCTGAGTGAAGAGCATGCCATACGATACAAAGCAGCGAGTGCAAAGGTCCTGAGTCAGGACTGTCTTTGGAGGACGAGGGCTCTATCCAGAAGAGCAATGTGGCTGGCTGGCGGCAGGGAAGCTGGAAGCAGAATACATGCAGGTTCCCAGCCGGTGGCACGGCAGCAGCCAGGGGCATGGCAGCAGCCGGGGGCATGGCAGCAGCCGGGGGCATGGCAGCAGCCGGGCGCATGGCAGCAGCCGGGCGCATGGCAGCAGCCGGGTGCATGGCAGCAGCCAGGGACATGGTCATGGGCCTAGGCGATCCGCTGGGGGGACTCTGCACAGGAGATAAGGCAAAGTCTAACGCAACAAGCGCAGAAAAGAGCCCAAGCTTACTTTGACTACTTAATACCCTGTGGGCTCCCCACTCTCATGACACTTGGGGGCTGCCCAACGGAGGGGAGCGTGAGAAGAGGGAGGCTAGGGTGCATCCTGGTCCCCTAGGAAGCACTTCAAAGAGGGAAGAGGGGCAGGGATGTCAGGCAAGGGCGAGGGGTGGGTGAGACAGGAGGGAATATGAGGCGGACACAGGTTGGTAGTGACCTTACCTTGCAGTTCTCTTCTTTAGCGCAATGGTCTCTAAACAGAGAAAGCAGGCTGTTAGGACGGGGGCACGGTGATGGTGGTGCCACTCTCTCGGCGCCAGGCCAGCAGGAGCGGGTCAGAGCCCACCAGACTCGGGTTCCTGGGGTTGAGGCCACTGAGGGGCTGGTCTTGGGCTGAGGGCTTTGCCCCCTCCCCATTGGCACTGTCAAAGCTTCTCTACCCAGTCCTTCCCCGAGCCCCCTAGCTCAGCACCCGGGGAAGACTGAGGATTCCCTAGAAATAGACCCCCAGCCCCCTGCCAGTTTTTCTTCCCCTTCTCCCTCCTTGAGGATGCTGGGCCCTCTCACCCGTAGGAGACCTAGGATGCCTCAGTGTGCTGAAGACACTATTTTCTCTTTACTCTTATTCCTAGGGATACCAAATCAATGGCAAGTGAACTGTGACCAATTAAGTTCCCTGTGTAGTTGGACACACTGGAAGGCCCCAAATGCAGTCTCCCCCTTGATTGTCTCCCCTTTTGGATATCTTTACAGCTAATAATCACATTTTCAAGAGACATGGTGAGAGTCCTTCCTCCCTATCCTCTGGGGACTGCATTACCATCCCATTAAGCAGCCATACGGGCGATGGATTTTGCAGGTCCCCCCTTGAGAGACAAGGGGTGCAAATGAATGCTGTATTTTGCTACTGAAACTCACTGAGTATTCGGCATCTACCCAAGGACCCAGATCTCCACAGCTGTGACAGGGTGTGGAGAACCATGCTGGGCGCTCATAAGCCCAGCTCTGCTCAGGTCATGAGCAGACACTCAGCATCACTCAGGGCAGGGCCTGCCCGATTTATGGGGAAAAAATGCAATCTGGCCCAGGTCATCAGTGCCGGCCACACCTCCCGCCACCCACCCATGCCAGGAGCAGCCTCACCACTTCTGGGATTGATTTCATCTCATCACATCATTTGGGTAAAAGAAAAGAAACTTCGGTCAGAAGCCAACTCAGCTCCCTTCTCCATATTTCTCCAAGAAAGCTGATTCTTAAGAATATAAAAAATGATTAAACGGAAAAGTACAGAGAGACAGAGACACAGAGAGGTCACTGCATTTCTTTTCGATCCGTGATTTTTGTTCTCTCCACAGCCAGTTTTACCCTCAGAGGCTCACACCAGATAACCAGCCAGAATGTATCTTGTCTCAGGAACGGGCAGAGCCAGGGCTGGGCATCCCTGTCTCCTTACCGCTGAAGCCCGCTTTCGTGCTTCTCAGGTCAGAGGAATCGTTATCAAACATGTGCTTCCTGATCGCGCAGAACTTCAGGGCCAGGAAGCCGGCGGAGATGGCGACGCCCACAGCAGTCCCGATGACGGCATATTTGATATCTGGAGGGCAGGGAGGAATTGAGCCAGGGGCTTTAATCAGTCTTCACCCAGCAAAAGTCTCGCACAGCTCCCTTCACGTCAGAATGAAGCCCAAAGGCGTCTGCTTGGACCTTACGTCACACAGTCCAGCCTGCTGCGTGCATGTATGTCCAGTTGCTCAGCTGTGTCCACCTCTTTTACAGCTTCATGGACTGCAGCCCACCAGGCTCCTCTGTCCATGGGATTTCCCAGGCAAGAACACTGGAGTGGGTTGCCATTTCCTCCTCCAAGGTATTTCGTGACCCAGGGGTTGAACCCGCGTCTCCTACATTGGCAGGCAGATTCTTCACCACTGAGCCACCTGGGAAGTCCCGCCCCACTGAGGCCAGCCTAAGTTTCCAGTCTCCTGGGAACACGCTCCCTCCCTACCCCTCCAGCCACGCTGCGTCTCCTCCTCCTGGAGCTCCAGCCCTGGTCCCTTCAGTCGTGGGAATCATTCCCCAGTGGCTGGTGGCTCCTTCCTGTCTTCCGGCAGCCATCCTCACCTATCCCTGCGTCAGTTAGTCCGTGTGTATGTCGGTTGCCTGCTCCGGTGAGCGTGCTGATGGCAAATGAATGAGTCCCTGGCTCCATCCTGAGGGGCCTGCAGTCGGCAGCGGAAGACAAGAGCTCACTCGAGTGCTGAGTGACAGGGTGGGCTGATGTGGAAACTGACAGTCTTCCCAGAGAAGATGACATGGAAGGCGGACCAGACATGGGGCGCAGAACTCTGGGGTGGAGAGAGGCTGGGATGGGGCAAGTGGAGGGAGGCACTGGCCAGAGCAAAGCCTGCTATTGGGGGGCTCACAGCTACAGTGCAGGGCTGCCCATCTCATAAAGAGTGGACAGAGATGGCCCTGATAACTCATGTCCCCTTGGAGGACAGGCTCGCAGTCGGTACCACACCCCCAGGATAAAGCCATGTTAGCCACTCGGACAGGTCTGGGGGTGAACACTGCCCTGGTGCCATGATGACTGGGAGGAAATGGGCACCAGGACGCCCCACCTGCCCATGCATTTTGGAGTCCCTCCTCCTGCCCCTCAGCCCTGCATCCAGAGTCCACTGGGCAGCCACCTACCAGGTTCAGCTCTAGCAGGCTTGCCTGTTGCTAACACCTGAGCGGCCCCAACATCTGCAAAGACAAAAACCCCCAATTCTGGTTAGAACAGAACTGCTGGCCAAGATCAGGCCGGGGGTCTCAGGCCAAAGCCCTGCCCCAGCCGTCCACTCCAGCAGGTCCGGGGAAGTCTGCCACAGGAAACCTCCTGCTCGGCCGCCACACTCTGGAGCAACGGAGGTGGCTCCTGGTTGCCGCAGTGTCCGAGAGCTTTGCTGGGATGTCAGAACCTCTGCCAAAGCAGGAGTGAGAGGGCACTGAGTTCAGCTAAACCAGATCCTTTAATCCCATTAGAAGACCGCTTTTTACTTCTTCCATTTTATAAAAGATCCCTTTTTTAGGTTAACAGGATTTTTAGCTGTAAGTTAAACCTGCTCTTTAACATGGTTTCTAAGACCCACACTGGGATCCCCGCCTGCCTCTCTAGCTTCTTCCTCACTCCCAAGAGCCCTCTCACTCTGGCCAGACTGACGGATTGCAGCTCCCTGCCCAGGCCGGGACCAGCTGCCCCTGACCCTCACCCTGGGCCCAGCTCCGTCTTCTCCCCTATTCCTTCTTTAGCTCATCTTGCTTCTGGGTCACTTTCTCCTGACACCCCATGCCTGGCTTAGCTGCCCCTGGGGGAGCTTCACAGCGGCTGCACCCACCCATTGTAACTGACCACACCATTTATTTACATAGTATTGCTGTGTGCCAGGTACTGTCCCCAGAGCTTCTCAGCTGTTCACCCACTGATGGGTCTTGGGGGGGGGGGGGCTCACTCTTCTAGCCTAGACTTGAAGCCTTCAGACAGGAAATGTGACTCACAAGCTGGACCTTGGTCCCTGAAGATGGGCTCTAGAAAAGCTAAGATGGGCCCACGGGCCTTGTAAAGGAAAGTGTACATTAACTGGCCTCTTACTCTGCGGCAGACACTGGGGGCAGCACCCGCATTAATACATTCAATATTCAGAGCAAGAGCTCTGCGAGACAGGCGCTGGCATCCCCACCATTTGCTGAATGAGGAAGGCAGCACTGAGAACTTGAGGATGTGCCCAAGGGCCAAAGACAAGTGGAAAGCGGCAGCCCTGCCACCTTAACCAAAGCCCCGTGATGCCTTGAGAACCCAAATCCCAGGCAGCTAACTGATAGAATGATGCCAAGACCATCAAGACCGAGGACTGGAGGGCTGAGACGTGGGCAGGTGAGTGGTGAGACCCAAACTTGATTCTTGGGCTCAAATTTCCAGGCAAGGCAGAAGCCCCTGTTGGTCCTAAAAGGGAGCAGCTGGCACCCCACTCCAGTATTCTTGCCTGGAAATTCCCATGAGTGGAGGAACCTGGTAGGCTGCAGTCCATGGGGTCGCTAAGAGTCAGACACGACTGAGCGACTTCACTTTCACTTCTCACTCTCATGCATTGGAGAAGGAAACGGCAACCCACTCCAGTGTTCTTGCCTGGAGAATCCCAGGGACGGGGAAGCCTGNCCTGGTAGGCTGCAGTCCATGGGGTCGCTAAGAGTCAGACATGACTGAGCGACTTCACTTTCACTTCTCACTTTCATGCATTGGAGAAGGAAACGGCAACCCACTCCAGTGTTCTTGCCTGGAGAATCCCAGGGACGGGGAAGCCTGGTGGGCTACCGTCTATGGGGTCGCACAGAGTTGGACACGACCGAAGCGACTTAGCAGCAGCAGTAGCAGACTTCACTGAGAGGGACCACATCTTCCCCAACTTAGCTCTTCAAGAGAAGTCCACCTCCTGAGTCCTGACCTCATGGAGGGCAAACGGTGACCGGCCACTCGGTCACCAAAGTGACAAGACGTCCGTGTGACCACGCTCAGTGCTGCCCAGGGGTTGGGCAGACACTCCACAGAGGACATCTTCGCCAAGTGCCCTGGTGGGGAAGGGACCATTGTAATAAATAGACTTTAGGGGTTTTCTGATGGCCTCACCTGGTGATGAAAGACCTGGAGGACTCTGAAGCAAAAGTGCACAGCCTTGTTCTGGTCACTAGTCTTCTTGGAGATCCGGTGACTTCTGTTACTGATGGACCCCCGTGGGGCCCATCCACTCACTCACACACGGCAGACACCGCAGAGCACAGCATGGGCCTGGTCCCATCAGTTCTTGGAAGTCCCCACTGAGCCTCCTTATTTCCCTACATTTATTCTTCACGTTAATCCTGCCACTCTAGCCAGGTTGAAACCCTTTCTGGGGATTGGACAACGTCCTGCATTTCACACATGGTGGGGCTGGGCTGCTAGAGTCACTGAGCGGAACTGGCTTCTGGGCTGAGCTGATGCCGGAAACCCTGACGTGTGAGCTGCACGCTGCCGAGGGGGCCTTTCCAACACCAGTCTGCCCCACGCGCCCTTTACTGGACAGAAGACGAGAGTCAGGGAAGGCAGGCATCGCGAGTGGGGCCAGGGCCACTCAGGGCCGGCCTCTCCGCCTGCCCGCTCGCAGACACTTCTCCTGGGTCCCCCCTCAGGGGCCTTCTCCCGGTGGCCACGGCTCTGCGTGACCATCACACAGCGTAAAATCCTTACATGAGCCTGAAATGAAACTTGAACAGGGAAAGAAGAAAGGACGTAGATCAAGAAGCGTGGAAGGTGGAAAGAGTCAGAGAGACGCAAGGAGGGACACCCAAGCGCTCCGCCAGGGAAGCCCAGGCTGCGGACGAGCAGGCCGAGAAGGGGAGAGGGAGAAAGTCTAGCATCCAAGGAAGCCTGGCCCCACCTTCCCGGCAGCACCAGCCCCATCCTCACCAGGCTGCCCAGCAAACCATCCTCCTGAAGGCTCCGCTCTTCCTGCCCTTCCCAGGCAGGGCTCCCTGGCTCGGCTCAGCTCCCGCTCTCACCCCCACAGGCTCAGGCGCCTTAGACCCCTACCTCCAGGCTCTCTCCTGGGTCCACCCCAAGAGAGGAGGCTGCTCCTAGTCCCTGATCCCAGACAGGTTCCCTGGGCCTCAGGGACTGAGAGAGTGCCCTCCCTGGGGCTGCAGATCAGACAGCCACAGGTGCCAAGCCCCAAGAGTGGGCCACGCTGCGCTCTCCATCAGCCGTCTCCCATCTCAGTGGTCCCTGCTAGCCTTCCAGACAGCCACTTGGCGGCAGCCTTTTCCCTCCTCAGGGAGGGAAATCCTCCAAGCCACCCTCCTGTGCTCAGCATCTTGGCCTTGCATGCTAAGAGCCTTTGGTGAGGGCCTGTCAGAACCACACATCGGCCACCCCAACCCCATCTCCTGCCAAGATCACCACCTCCTTCCCTGTAGACCCTTGCAAGGCCCCAGGGACGATTTCCTCTGGCTCTGCAAAGTAGCAGGAGGATGGATTGCTGGTCTCCGTGCATAGCCAGAGGCCTCCTGACTGCTCCTGCTTCAGGTCTGTCAGAGACACAAGAGGAAGCCACACCACATTGTATTTACTGAAATTCTCTGGGTTCTCACACGCAAGCATGAATTGGCAGCTTAGTGCCCAGAAAACAGTCTCTCAAAACCTGGGGATAGTTCAAGGGGGTTGAGCAGGGGCTGACTGAACCAAGGCTGGTGTCCCAGGGGGCACGCAGGGACCCTCTGACTGATAGATTCACATGGCTGTAGCAGGCACATGCGTGCATACATGCTAAGTCGCTTCAGTCGTGTCCAACTCTTTGCAACCCTATGGACTGAGGCCTGCCAGGCTCCTCTGTCCTTGGGATTCTCCAGGCAAGAATACTGGAGTGGGGTGCCACGCCCTCCTCCAGGGGATCTTCCTGACCAGCGACTGAACCCACGTCGCGCATGTCTCTTGCATTGGCAGGCACAGTGCTGCCCAAATCTGGCTTGACAGTCACCGCTACACCAGGACTGTCTACACTGAGCCAGGTGCAGAGTGCAGGAGTCTCAGTCCTGGGGCACAGCTTTTGCTGGTGTGCAGAGTCAGACATGACTTAGGGGCTAAACAGCAGCAGCAGCAGAGCAGAGAGTAGGGGTGCTGCCTCTAGAGGGGGCTGCTGCGGGTCCAGCGCCTCTACCCACACGGCCCCTGTGCACGATCAGGTCCAGCCCTGCCCCCCGGCACTCTCACCAAACCACTCACCTGAGGCTACACCTGCACAGAAGATGGTGCTTTTTTCCAAGATGTATTAAGACGCCTTTACAGCTCTGAGTCTAGAGTGGCTCTTCCTCCCAAGCCCACTTTGGACAGGCAACTGATAGAGACCTGACACCCCAGCCTTCCCTGCAAAACAGCCAGTGCCCCGCCCCCTCTCCGCAGCCATCCCCCCACAGAGCACAATCTGCTCTCTGCAAGTCCTTTCCCAACAGGAAGGAATCTCCTGCAAGAGTAAATACTCCTGAAGCCTGGAGGCTCCCTGGGTCCCCTCCTCCAGGACTGGGAGATTAGCCTCAGAGGAAGACAGAGGCAAGGCTGCTCCGGGGAGAGAGTGGAGGGCACAGGGTGGCCTGCCCCATCTCAGCTGGAATCTGACCCTGAGCGCCCATCCCCGTCATCCAGACCCCTCGAGCTGCCCACACCTGTTGGGCCCACCCTTCCTGGGAGCTGGCCCTCCTCACCACCCTTCTTTGGGCAGAACCAGGCCGGGTGTGTCCAGTTTGGGGCAGTGGGCGTGCACGCATGCAGATGTCACGCTATAAGTGTCCGGACCAAAAATAGGGAGAGTCTGCCCTGTTTGTCAATCGATGCCTGGCCATTTTCATCTTGAAACTTAAATGTTACAGAATGGCTCCTAACTTTAGACCACATAAATTCCAGTGTTCTCAGATCAAGGAAGGGGTCTCAGATGACTAGAGAAGACATCTACCCTCTCCTAGCAAAGTGCACACACAGGAATGAAATCCATTTGGTGTGCTCCGCATGGCCCTGGTGACCAGGGGATCTGAGCGCTCTTGGACGAAAGACTCTGGAGCCGCATGAAGGAGCTCGCACAGTGACGGACAGACAAGACCGACACAAGAGAAGATCCGAGCACTGTGGGGGATGCTCGGCATCTTCCTGCGAATCTGCGTCCCCAGGAGCTGGAGGAGGTCTGAACAGGGGTGTGTGGGGTGAACACTTGCCATGCAGCCCCCCCTTTCCTGGCCCTTTGGCTGCAGGCAGCACCTTGGTTTTCTTTTGGGGAAACATTTCCCTTGAGGCTGGTCCCAGGATGGATGTGTGAACCATCCTGATTAGTCAGATATGACATCTTCCAATCAGCAGTGGCTGGTCAAGTGGTGATCCCACTCAGGCCAGTAAGACTCAACTCTGGGACTTTGTGGAAAATACTGAGAAAGAAGAATGTCTTCTGAAGTTGGTAACTGTGGGGTTGAGGGAGACCCACAGGCTAGAGGGAACGTACTGAGGCTGAAACCCCCACTGACTAGAGTCATGCTAGGTTTAGGTCTGGAGAAGGCGATGGCACCCCACTCCAATACTCTTGCCTGGAAAATCCCATGGACAGAGGAGCCTGGTAGGCTGCAGTCCACAGGGTTGCTAAGAGTCAGACACGACTGAGCAACTTCACTTTCACTTCTCACTTTCATGCATTGGAGAAGGAAATGGCAACCCACTCTAGTGTTCTTGACTGGAGAATCCCAGGGACAGGAGAGCCTGGTGGGTGCCATCTATGGGGTCGCACAGAGTCGGACACGACTGAAGCGACTTAGCAGCAGCAGCAGCAGGCTTAGGTTTAGTCGTTAAGTCATGTCCGACTCCTGCAACGCCATGGACTATACAACCCACCAGGTTCTTCTGTCCATGGGATTTCCCAGGCACAGTGGGTTGCCATTTCCTTCTCCAGGGGATCTTCCCAACCCAGGGATTGAACTCTGGTCTCCTGCACTGCAGGCGGACTCTTACTGACTGAGCCACCAGGAAGGTCAGGCTAAGACCAAATCTAAGACAAGTTTTGAGCCCCTGAATCCAGCTGTGCCTAAAGCACCTCTTCTTGACTTCTCAGCCACCTCAGTAAGGAAACACCTCTTTTATCTTATAGTCTAACCTGAGCTAAGTGTCACTTGCAAGCATCCTGATGACTTAGGTGGCAGGTCCTTCCCACAGCAGAGAGTGCTGGCTGTGAACCAGGAGCTCATGGCACAGCCTCAGATAAACCCAACTGTGATCCACCAACTAAGCAAACCCGTGCCTCCAGGCCTTTGCACAAGCTGCCATTTGATGCAATACCTTTCTCTTCTCCATGGAAAGCTCTTACTTATCCTCCAAGACATAGCACGAAGCCACCTGCTCTGGAAGGCCCTGCTCTCTGCCAGCTCAGGTGCCCCTGCAGCCTCATCACATATCTGCCCCTGCTCTCTCTGTGCTGACCTGCAGAATGTTCTAGGGCACGAAGGACACACTTCCTAGCCCCAGGCCCAGGATGATATGTGAGACTCCTCGGAGCTTAGTTTCTCCTCCAGGGAGGTGCAAGAGGAAGGTGAAAGGGGAGAATCTTGAACTGACAGGAAAGATTCTCCCAACTTACTGTTAAACCAGAAGAAGCTTGTGTGATAAGATCAAGCTTGTAGCACTGAGTGATATAATAAGGGCTCGGGAGGAAGTGAAGTTCAGCCTCATAGATCAGGTAACAGCATTGCTCCTATGACTCTGAGACCAGGAACACCCGTGGACCGCTGCTGTTGCTGTGGGTACACCTGAGGCCCTGGAGCAAGCACCACACAGCCAGATCCCACGAGGAGGGAGGGTTAAAAAGGGGAGTGGACGTGCGCAGTGAGAGGGGATGCCCTCATTGCGCTTCACATCAGAGAGAGAGCCTGGACCTCACTCTTCTCACCTGAACACGGGCCCTGACACATGGAACGCACTCACTCAGACAGCTTTCTTTCAGCCGTTTGTCCCAAACCCTTCCTGCAATGGAAGCTGACCCTGGGGTCTCCGCAGGATTCAGGGCACCCTTCTCTAACTGGGCTGGTTTGGGGGCTTTGGGCGCTGGCAATCCCGTCCCTCCTCAGAGCTCACAGATGGGTCTTCTTCTCAGAAAAATCCAGGTCAGTGGCCCTGGCCCTTTTGCCCCCACCCGGAGCTGTTAGATGCTAGAAATCAGACATGTGAAACTCTAACAGGACGGAGGCTCTAGTCCTCTCCTGAGCAGGATGCCAGAGGACCGTGAGTTGGTCTGGGTTATGCAGTGGCCCCTGCTCCCAGTGGCTGCTGGCATTGAGCTGGGGTCTACAGCCTTCCTCTGACATTCTGTGACTTACAGGAACCTCAGGCTCCCAGCTCACAAACCTAGAAACCACCTTGAAATTGCTCTTCTTCAATACCCTTTGCCCGCCTCCGTAAAGAGGCCGCAGCCTCCAAGCTTCAGGTAAACAGGACACTGTCATTCCCATCCCACAGCTGTGCACTCCTTTCTTCCTACGAAAGCACCAGGCTTTGGGCGGAACACAAACCCGCAAAGCTGCACAGGTTTGAGAGACGGAAGCAGAAGGGATGCAGAGGATCAGGACAAAGCAAAGCTGGTCCCACCGTGGGCCGTGGAGGCTGGGGTGCCGCCTTGGTTTCCAGGGACCCCGGTTCAGGGCAAGGGCACACTGAACCAGACAGACCTTTCGCTCCCACACCCAGCTCAGGACCTCCCAGGCCCTGGACTGCAGTGGGCCCTGACTCCTGGAAGATGGGCAGTGAGTCAGGAATTCCATGCAGGCGGTCCTTCCTAACGTAGAGAAGCATACAGCCGTTAGCATCCAGGAGGACTTGGGGGGACCTAACCCAGCCTGGGGCACCCGTGAAGGTCCCCAGGAGAGAACACTATTTAAAAACAAAAGGTAAAGTAGGACGAGGCCTTGAGAATAAAGAAAATGGCTCAGTGGGTCAGAGCAGTGAGGGGGGCATGGGTAATCTGAGGCTCTGAGTGCTTTCCAGTGGATGCGGATGGGACAGGCAGCTGGGCAGGACCTGGAAGCAGGAGTCCAGGGAAGGCCACCAGAAGGACGGAGGAGCCCATCTGAGGCATCAGAACACGAGGGGAAACGCTTCCAGAAATAGCCTCATAATTAAGAGGAAAACATTAATGGTGGGTGACCAGACGGTATCAAAACTTGTGCCCACTTTGTTTTTCCTGAACAATCTTCGCTAATTAATTCTTAAAGATTCACACACTGGGACTAAAACACTCAGCTGCAGAAGCCAAACTGATCAATACCTTTCCAGGCTAATGGAGGGGCTGGAGCAGGGAGCCGGCTCTGGCCCAAGGTGGAACCAAGGATGCTCCAGGCCCTCAGAGTGCTCCCGAAGGGGTAGGAGGCCACAGGGAGCTCCAGCCTTGCTCAGTGAGGGGAATGGCGACGCATAAATGCTATCACACCCATCAGAAGACCTGCTGAATCCTCAAGGAGGTCAGAGGTGCTTGGAAGCTGGGAGGAGCTTGAGGCTGTCCTGGTGGGGTGGGCAGTGACGTCCAGGAAAGCCTGGGTCAGAAGACCCCCCGGTTGGAGCGCCCAGTCAGTTCTGCACTCACCGGTAGATGGGTTCGCTCCATCTTTGAATGTCTCTGGAGGAGGGAGGGGGGGACATGAAACCTACCTATGCCCCCATGGTGGATGGGAAGGTGTGACACTTGGAACCAGAGCATCTGTGTCCCCTTTCTGCCTCTGCTCAGCCAGTGGCCATGTGCCCCTCATGGCTCCCAGCTCAGTGGCCCTTGTGCAGTGGGGCTGACCACAGGAAGCCTGCCTGGCCACAGAAGGACTGTGACTGCAAGGATCCCCTCACAGGTGGGTGGTGTAGACTGAAGTGCGGGCAGGAACCATCCTCCACGGGCACTTGGCCACTGCTTGTCACGGCCTCAGCTTGCCAGAGGGCTGCAGGACAGGCGGGGACAGAGCGTATCAGGAGGGGCTCTGGAGAGGCACTCGGATCAGAAAGGGGCAGCCCCTCCCCATTAAGGTCTCAGGTCCCTGCTGTTGCCTCTGAGAGACTGAGGGGTCCCAGGTGGGGGACGGCCCACCCCCTCAACACAGGGGCTTCAGACCAGAGAAAGCCTGTCTTCAGGAGCGATCTCAGGGCCTGCCTTTGCAGAGAGAGCAGGGGAGGCTGAAAGCAGAGCAGAATAACTAATTAATGATGGTAAAGTATTGTGGAAGAGGAAAGCGCTGCATAACCGCTAAGTGGTGGGGTCATTATTATCCATGCTATATTCGTAGTGTGCTCTTCAGNGGAGCGATCTCAGGGCCTGCCTTTGCAGAGAGAGCAGGGGAGGCTGAAAGCAGAGCAGAATAACTAATTAATGATGGTAAAGTATTGTGGAAGAGGAAAGCGCTGCATAACCGCTAAGTGGTGGGGTCATTATTATCCATGCTATATTCGTAGTGTGCTCTTCAGCCTCTGGGAAGCTTCACTCTGGAGTCCTCGGGGGACTTGGTGGAAGGGGGCATGTGCCCAGGGGGCGGAGCTGTGGGATGACAGCTGGCCTAGCCCTCAGGGAAAGGGTCACAAAGCTGCAGAGGAAACAGCCACACCCAGCCAATGAACGTCCAGGGAGCTTGGCAACTCCGAGCCGTCTGTCGCCATCATTGGGCAGCACTGTGTCCCAAGGTCTGTGTCAGGCATTTCCGCCATAGTTATCTTTTTAAAGGCTGATTCTAACATTCACAGAAAGCAGGGCACACCACAAATCTAAATATTTAAAGATTAGAGATTCAGGCCACACACAGGGCTCAATCCACTTCCTCCAGCATGGCCCTGTGGTCCACTCTCCAGGGGTCACCTTCTGGAAAGGGAAGCTCAGCCCTCCCTATGGCCCCAAGGGCTGCCAAGGTCTTCTGAACAGCGCAGGGTGATGTCAGACTTGACCTGGACCTCCTGGAAAGACCAGATCCCCATGATTCAGGATGGAGCCTGGCTCAGTCTGATGCCCCAAAGGGCCTCACACCAACCGACACCCTGCTTTTGCCATTGAACTCTTGGGCAGCATTAAGACATCGTCCCACACTGGACCAGCAAGTAGAGAGAGGAAGTGGAGCTACCTGGGAGCTGGGTCTGCATAGGAACACCCTCGACCACTGAAATAAAAGCAGCAGCCGGCCCTCGGTCTGTAGTTCACAGCTCCCCACCAAGCTGTGGTCCCCTCACGCTCCACTGCCCAGCACACACACAGGTCCCTCCCTTACGTCTCTGTGCTGACCCAGCTCTGGAACTTGCAAGGATTTTCTAACATAACCCCAAAAAAGAAAAAATCTTGCATTTGTGTGTGTGTGTGATTTGGGGGTGGGGGGTGGGAGCTCTAAAGCCAGGTGGGGCAGGAGTCTCTCTCGGGGACCACAGTCCTCCTTTCCCAGGGAAGCCCCAGGAGGGGAGTGCCGTGTCGTGTCACACGACTGAAGGAGAGTGCCCTGGATCTGGACCCGAGCCAGCCCGGCTCCTCAGGGCCTCCGGCCGCACACAGCGTGGACTGGGGCTCCAGGCCAAGCACAGGTTCTGAGCGTGTCATGCATGGCTCAGCTTCGAGGGCTCACCTGCAGCTCTGTAAGGCGGGGCTCTGCTCTCCGTACCCCAGGGTCGCCTCCGGGGCCCTCTCTGAGCATCTCCAAAACCTTCTCTGGGTCGGCTTAGCTGCCCAGGCTTATCTCCACACGGCCTCAACCAGCTGGTCCTACATCGTCTTCTGCAGGACAAGCTGTGACAGACAAGGCACCTTGGCCACACCCTGACCTCAGGCCGCACGCAGTGGGAAAGCTGGTGTGAGTGTGTAATGGGGCCTCAGAAGCCAGCATAGACCCTGCTGCTGAGGCCCTGGACACATCCAGCCTGTCTTCTCTCCTAGGTGGTCTCCTTACTACTAGCTCACCTGCTACACTGCTGGGGAGGTGTGGGGCGTCTCTTCTTCCAGGGCTGCTAAAATGCCCTCAGGGTAAGACCTGTTTCCTCCCGAGGCTCACACTCCTCCCCCAGCTAACCCCTCCATCATCCCCAGCTGCAGCTCACGCTCCTCCCCAGCCCACACTGCCTTCTCGCAGTCCTCTCGGGCCAACCAGATCCATCCCTCCTCATGGTCCCTGCAAACCGGCTCCTGGAAGCCAAGCTTCTACTTCATGCACTAACCAGCTCAAACAAGGGCAGCTGCTGGGCATGAGCTGAGCGGTGGCTGGCAAGACTGGATCCCTGACCTGATCGAGGTGACAGTGTGGCAGGCATGGAAGCAGCACTGGGAGAGAGCATCTCTGGGTCCTGGGGTCGAGGCAGTGGCGGACGGGGTGGTGGTTGGCACACACCTCACACAGCAGAGGCAGTACAAGACTGAGCAGGGGACTGGACGGGAACTTGATGGCTGTTCCTGGGGCTGCAGAGCAGGAGCCCCTGGATGGGCCCCATGATGGGCTAGGGAGGCCCAGTGACCACACAGATGCTTGTCAGTCTTGGCAACAGCAGGAAGCTGCTGAAGGATTTTAGGCAGGCAGTTCAGTTCAGTTGCTCAGCCGTGTCCAACTCTTTGTGATCCCATGAATGAAAGCACGCCTTGCCTCCCTGTCCATCACCAACTCCCAGAATTCACTCAGACTCACATCCATCGAGTCAGTGATGCCATCC
>SJYA01008644.1:0-15189 GCA_006410615.1 Neotragus moschatus
GCGCGCGCGTTGTGGGCTTTTCCTTTCTAAAGTGCTTTTAATGAATAAAATCTTTGACTGAGGAGGGAGGTGCGGGTGGGGGACGTTTGGCTCCTTGATCTGACCAAGGAGACGCGGGCCTAGGAGCGCGGCGGCCGCCTCCCTGTGTCCAGGCCCTGCCGTGGCTGGGCGTGGACGCACCTGGACCCTGAGCGAGGGCTGGTCGCGGAGCAGGGGGCTGGGGGTGGGGGCGGGGTGCCACCTTGTAGGAGTAGAGAGAAGAGCGGAGCCGGATCCCAGTGCCCAGCCAGCCCCCCTCCTTCTAGGAAGGAGGGGGCCTGCTGCTGGATCCAGCGGGGACAGAGCCAGGCTAAGTCTCTGCTACACGCCTAATAAAACTCGCTGGAAAACAATGGTGAGAGCNTGGGGGTGGGGGCGGGGTGCCACCTTGTAGGAGTAGAGAGAAGAGCGGAGCCGGATCCCAGTGCCCAGCCAGCCCCCCTCCTTCTAGGAAGGAGGGGGCCTGCTGCTGGATCCAGCGGGGACAGAGCCAGGCTAAGTCTCTGCTACACGCCTAATAAAACTCGCTGGAAAACAATGGTGAGAGCCCCGTGCGGTTTTCCCACGTTTCCCTGCATGAGACTTGGGCAAGCCCTCCATTCTGCGAGACTCCGGGGTTTGGAGTGAGCCAGAGAACGCTTAGCGGCAGGTTTGGTCCCAGGAAATCTCAGCGCTTACCGCCCTTGGGTTCCAGCATCCTGTAATTTGCATCTAGCGTAAATCTGGTTACTTTTTCTGTGTGATAGCAGTCATAAACCTCATGTGATGATATGTATGTGTTTGGCTCTGAGTTTCTTGATCATGCAGCAGAGTGGTTCACAGACTCCGTGGGACTGAACCCCGTAACCACCGTAGGCTTCTTCAGTTGACCTTGAGCAGGTTACTTAACCTTTCAGTGTCTATTTCTTCATCTTGAAAATGGGGATAGTAAGACCTTTGTTGTGGAGGCCTCATAATTACACAAAGCTTGTCAGGTGCCTAGCACAGTGTCTGACACCTTATGTTGTTATTTAGTTCCCGAGTCGTATCCGACTGACTCTTCGTGACCCTATGGACTGTAGCCCGCCAGGTTCCTCTGTCCATGGGATTTCCCAGGCAAGAATACCCAGGTAGATTGCCATTTCCTCCTCCAAGGGATCTTCCTGACCCAGAGATGGAACCCAGCTCTCCTGCATTGCTGGGGGATTCTTTACCACTGAGCCACCTGGGAAGCCCCCATCACATTATATGTGACCAACAAATTACTAGTTAATATTGACCCAGACGCTGCTCTTTAGTGTTTTATACTTGTATCAGTTCGGTTTTCACAGTAACCTCATCGTGAGTACTGATGCTGTTCTCATTTTATAGATGGGAAAATTAAGCTGCAGGGATTTTATGGTTGTTGACCTAACAAGGAGTTGAGACAGGGTTGAAACAGACTGTCCAGCTTGAGAGCCTGCTTTATTTATCCGGTACATAGCACATAGTAGGTGCACAGGAAATGTTTGCCAGTTGACTTTGTTAGGTACCTTATGTGGGTTTTTTGCCTTGAACTTCTCAACAGCACTATGATAAAAGCGGGGTATTTCTTCCATTTTACCTAGAAAGAAACTGAGGCTCAGAGAGGCACAGTGACTGGCCTGAGATCACACAGCTGATGTGTGGTGGAGCAGGGTTTGGGGTCAGGTCTGTCCGAGCCATGCCTTTCCCACGTGGGTCGTGGGTCGCACACCCGTCGTGGGTCGCTGGACTCGCCTGACTGCAGCCTCATTAGAAATCGTTAGGCTTGACTTGGACCTTCCAGCAGGCATCCAGGAATGAAATGTAAATTAAGATGCAACTGGAAGGTGAAATTGGAAGATAATTACTCTTGGAACATACGGTTATGAGAGTTCCAAAGGGAGAACAGTGAACTGCAGTTGCAGCGGATGCAGGGGCCCAAGTTGGGGATGTCAGGGAATGCCGTCAGAAAAGCCACAGTTTAGAAGACTGTCGTCGGCCAGAGCAGACGGCACTTACTGACAGCTCGGTGCAGTCCTCTCACCCCGCAGCTGTGGAAACTGAGGCTCAAGGACAGGAGGGCTCTTGCCCAAGGTGTCCCTTCAACTCATGGCAGAGGCAGCCGTGGAGATCAGAGCTCCAGCTCCCAGTTCAGTGCTCCTCCAAGTACCTCTTCTCACTTAACCTCTGCATAGCTGACAAGGGAGGCTTCCCTGGTGGCTCAGCTGGTAAAGAATCTGCCAGCAACGCGGGAGACCTGGGTTCGATCCCTGGGTTGGGAAGATCCCCTGGAGAAGGGAACAGCTACCAGCAGCATGAATGTGTGAGTGGCAGATATTTAATTAAAATAGAAAACATAAACTGGCACCGGGGGGCTGGCTGGCTGTGGATGATTTCTATCTCCAGAGGCTGTGAAAAATCTCTCCCCCCTGTCCCTGTGACTCCCCACCTGCCACCCCCGCCCTCAGCTAACTCTTGGCATCTTGATTCACGAGCTATTCTGTGTTTGGGTCATCCTCAGGGGTAGCGCATTGCCAGGAGGTCGTGGGCACTGGTACCTCAGGGTGGCAAGGGTGTGCCCCCCAGGCTGTATGTTTCAGGGAGAGAAAAGGTCCATCCATGCTCATTGTTCAGTCGCTCAGTCATGTCCGACTCTTTGCGACCCCATGGGCTGCAACACACCAGGCTTCCCTGTCCTTCACCATCTCCTGAAATTTGCTCAGACTCATGTCCGTTGAGTTGGTGATAACATCCAACCATGTTATACTGTATCACCCCCTTCTACTCCCGCTCTTAATCTTTCCCAGCTTCAGGGTCTTTTCTGATGAGTCGGCTTGTCACATCACATAGCCAAAGTGTTGGAGCTTCAACTTCAGCATCTGTCCTTCCAATGAATATTCAGGACTGATTTCCTTTAGGAGGGACTGGTTGGATCTCCTTGCAGTCCACAGGACTCTCAAGAGTGTTCTCCAGCACCACAGTTCGAAAGCATCCATTCTTTGGCCCTCAGCCTTGTTTATGGTCCACCTCTCACATCCATACATGACTGCTGGGTTCTAGAGAATCAGAAAGTTACACTGAACCCAGAGGAGGAAGCCCCTGCTCTGATTTATCCTGTTGTTAACCCACCCCCGCCATATTGTAAAGCTCAGCCAAACTGGACTCTTGGCCATACTTCCAAAGGCCTTGCATCTGACTGCCTCTGGGCCTTTGCACACTCTGTGCCTCTGCCTGGAACACCTAACCTCCTTTTTTTTTTTTAATTTTTATTTTATATTGGAGCATAGTTGATGTACAGTGTTGTGTTAGTTTCAGTTGCACAGCAGAGTGATTCTGTTTTATATATATATATATATATATATACACACTAGATTGGCAAAAGAAATTCCTCCATGTTTTTTCATAACATCTTTGACCATATATATGGACTATGTATAGGAGCTTCCCCATATGTAAAGAATCTGCCTGAGATGTAGGAGACATGGCTTGATCCCTGAGTTGGCAAAATCCCGTGGAGGAGGGCATGGCAAGGCAACCCACTCTGCTCTTCTTGCCTGGAGAACCCCATGGACAGAGGAGCTTGGCAGGCTTCATGGGGTCGCAAAGAGCCGGACACGACTGAAGCGACTGGACATGCTCGAATACTTAGATATATGTGTTTTATATATGTGTATATGTATTCTTTTTCAGACTCTCTTCCCATTTAGGTTATTACAGAATCTTGAGTAGAGTTCCCTATGCTGTACATTGGGTCCTTGTTGGTTATCTTTCTTATGTATAGTAGAGCGCACCTGTTAATTCCAAATTCTTAATTTATTCCTCCCCCCCTCCCCCCCCACCATAATTGTAAATGTCTTTCCTAAATCTGTGAATCGGTTTCTGTCCTGTAAATAAGTTCATCCGTATCCCTTTTCTAGATTTAGGTGAAAGTGTGAAGGTCGCTCCGTTGTGTCTGACTCTGCGACCCCATGGACTATACAGTCCTTGGAATTCTCCAGGCCCGAGTACTGGAGTGGGTAGCCTTTCCCTTCTCCGTGGAACCCAGATGTGCCGCATTGCAGGTGGCTTCTTCACCAGCTGAGCCACAAGGGAAGCTTAGATTTGGGTGTCGCACAGCGTCTGTCCCTCCCTGTCCGGCTGCCTTCATGGGCTTGCTGATCTCTGGGCTCATCTGCATTGCTGCAGATGGCGTGAGGTCAGTCCTTTTCCCGGCCGAGTGATATTCCCCTGGATATCTGTGCCGCGTCTTCTTTATCCACTCCTCTGGGGTTGCTTTCGTGCCTTAGCGGGTGTAGCCAGTGCTGCAGTGACCTCTGGGGTGCGTGTAGGTTTCTCCAGATACGTGCACAGGCATAGGATTGCTGGATCATATCCAACTTCTTTTTTTATGATGATAGCTGTCCCTGTTCTTCAGCAGGCACCCTGGTGTGTCTGCCCCCTGGGCTGCCTCTGGGCAGCACTGGTCTGAGACCCAGGTAACCCGGCCCTGTGCGCAGGGGCTCTGTGTGGTTCCTCCTTGGGAGGAAGGAGAGCTGGGGGCTGTCCCCCTTCCTCTTCTCGCCTCCCGGGTCGCGTCTCCTTCCCCGGCTCCTTCTCGGAGCCTTGGGGCTGGTGGGGCTCCGTCCCGGGCTCCACTCTCGTCTCTGCCCCCAGACTCAGTCTCTTGGTGGTTTCACACAGCTCTTGCCCTGATCCTGTCTTTGTGATGGCTGCCTCTGGCCAGGCCACTCCCAGGAACCCAGGCTGGTCCATCCAATAGCCCACTGGCCAGTCCTTCCAGGGCTGTGATGGGGAGGTCGGACGCAACAGGTGCGGATCGAAGTTCTGGCTTCCTTCCACGACACCTGCAGCCTTCCCCGCTTCAGCTGGTGGCAGCTTCACCCTGCTGGTTGCTGTGACTCAAAACCTTCGTGTTGCCTGTGATTATTCTTTCCCTCACACCCCACATCCAAACCGTCTGTAAGTGCCACCAGCTCTACCTTCATCTTCAGAATCTGATCTTTTTCTTTCTTTCTTTCTTAACCGCTTCCTTGGCTGCAGCCCGGTGCAAGCCTCCATCCTCTCTGGCCTGCGTCCTTCTCGCCGGTGGCCTCTCCCCGGCCTCCCCGGTTTCATGCTCAGCGCTGCTGCTGCCTTTAGCACACTGGCTGGAGTGGGCTTGGCCTCCTGCTCAGGGCCAGATGAATCTACACTCTCACCAGGACCCCTCTGCCCTCATCTCCTGTCCCTCCTTCGCAGCCTCACTCCCTTCCCACTGCTCAGACGTCCTTGGACACGCCGAGTGAGCCCGGAATCCCCTCACCTTTTTCAGGTCTTCACTTGTCCTCTCTTTGAGACCCGTCCTGGTCTCTCTGCTTAAAGTTGCAAGCTCCTCACCTTTCCTCCAAATTCCTCCTAACTCCTGATCTTTTTCTGTGGACTTCATGATCATCTCACATTCGATGGATAACAAACTTAGGCTTTTTGTCGCTTATCTCCCACCGCTACAATGTAAAGGCCAGGAGGAATGTGGTCTTTGTTTTGTTTATTGATGTATCCAGAGAGTCTGGAGGAGGGCCTAGAAGATACTAGGTATTCCATCAATACTGATGTCGTGGAGTTGGGTTGCAGAGAGCTGGATGGGCGCGAAGGAAAGCCAGTCATTGACGTTGTGGTCCCTCAGTCCTTCTGACTCAGCCTTATGGGAATTTCTCACTTGGTTCGCTGTCTCTGGTCTCTCTGGCCTCAGTCTCTCTGCATTTTGCCTTTCTCTGCTTCACTAGAAGCCGGGAGCCCTGAGTCTCCTCTGTGGAAGAGTTGCTCAGTTGTGTCTGACTCTTCACGACCCCATGGACTTGTGAAGCCCACCCAGGCTCCTCTGTTCTTGGAAGTTTCCAGCCAAAGAATACTGGAGTGAGTTGCCATCTTCTTCCTCCACGGGATCTTCCAGACCCGGGAAATGAACCCACGTCTCCTGCACTGGCAGGCGGATTCTTTACTGCTGAGCCACCGGGAATCCCATAGAAGAAATGCTTCCTGGAGAAAGGGTGAAGGGACTGGACCAGGAAGCCAGAGACTCGTTCTGCAGAGGCCCTGCTCTGGACTTGCTGAGTCCCCCACCTGCCTGCGCCTCAGTCTCCTCTCTCAACGAGGGGTTGGGCAGAGTCTTTCTGACTCTGCCATTCTTGGATCTCAGAGGGGAAGGGGGTGAAACGCCCTGAGCTCCAGAGCGGGGAGCAGGACGTGGACACTGGGTACTTGTCACTCCTTGGGGGTCCTGTGGGGAAGCCATTTTCTTGCTGGATCACGCCTAAGACGCCCACTGTAACCTTTTCCTGAGGAGACGGCTCCCGCAGATCAATAGCTTGATTGCAGGAAGGTTGGGGCGGGGTGGGAGTGATGCATTTTTCATTGGCCGATCTGTCCCTCTGGCAGGTCTGGTGGTGCCTGTGTGAAATACCACCTGAGAAATGAGAGTCCCCACCCCCTGGAGAATAATTGCGTGCCAGTGTCTGACACCTGATGTTGCAAAGTGAAGCTCGTATTACGTCATGTATCATTGTAGATCCAGACTTAACAGCAGGAGAAGACGTCAAGGAGGGGAAGCCTGACTTTATTAGAACAACAATAGTGTGAAAAAGGGTTGCTCGGTCATGTCCAACTCTTTGTGACCTCAGGGACTATAGCCCGCCAGGCTCTGCTGTCCGTGGAATTTTCCAGGCACAGTCCTGGAGTGGGTTGCCATTCCCTTCTCTGGGGGATCTTTCCGACCCAGGGATCGAACCTGCATCTCCTGCATGGCATTCAGATTCTTTACTGTCTGAGCCACCGGTGAAGCTCCTGTTTATGGAAAACTACTAAGCGAAGCCCTGCTAACATAGTGTTTATCTTTGGAGCTGCGTAACAGCCTCTTGTACCCGTTTTGCAGAAGAGGAATCTGAGACTCAGCCTCATAGCTTATAAGTGGCAGAGCTAGGATTTGAACCCAGATCACCAGGCTCCAAAGGCTTATAATTGTTACCCTGTTATCCACATTGACAGGGAGGTGAAGCTTAGCTGTTTTAAGCTCCAGATATTTCGGGCTTTAAAAAAAAAACTAAATTGAACAGAAATGTTTCTAAATTAGGTTGTGTTTGATTGTGTATAGAAACAAGGAGTTGGAAAGTCACTTCTTTCCTCTTGAAGACTCGGGGTTGCTTATCTGGATGTCTGTGGCTTTGCTGGGTTGTTGGTGTGGGTGAGTGTAGATATGGGTTAGGGCGCTGAGGAAGTGAGTGCTTTCGTCTTTAAAACCTTTTTTTGAAAAATGGTTATTTCTTTAGCTGCGCCAGGTCTTAATTGTGGCGTGTGAGGTCTGGTTCCCCAAGAAGGGCTGGAACCCCAGGCCCCTGCGTTGGGAGCGTGAGTCTTAGCCACTGGACCACCAACGAAGTCCCGAGCCTTTAAAGTCTTGACCGCTGGGCCTCCTCCCGCCCGTTCTTGCTGTCAGCTGCCACATCTTACAACTGACAGTGTCCCTGCTCTCGTTGCCCCCTCCCAACTAGCTATGCCCTGGGAAACCACGCCGGTCAGGTCGTCAGACTGATGTGCAGACAGAAGCAAAGAGGCTTTGGAGTCAGGCCCTTCCAGGAACAGAATGCGCGGGCTTTACAACCCGGTATTATTGGTATCCAGGGCCTTTTTCTATTATTGTTTCCTTTGGGGCCCCTCGGCTGAATTTTTCAGTCGCGCCAGCTTGGGGAGACGACACTGACTTCGGCCTCAGATATACTGAAACGTGGGCTTCCCTGGTGGCTCAGAGGGTCAAGAATCTGTCTGCAGTGCAGGAGACCCGGGTTCGATTCCTGGGTCGGGAAGATCCCCTGGAGACTGGAATGGCAACCCACTCCAGTATTCTTACCTGGAGAGTCCCATGGACAGAGGAGCCTGGTGGGCGACAGTCCATGGCGTCACAAAGAGTTGGACACGACTGAATCAACTTAGCGTGCACTCACGCACACACACACACACATACACACACACTGAGATGGAGGGGCCAGTGGGACAGTCCCCGTGGAGATGGGCTGAAATCAGTTAGAGCTGTGCTGGCTGCCACGTGGCCACCACCCCCGCGTGCTCCTGAGCACCCTCGGGTGGGGCTGGTCTGAGTCGTGACGTGCTACAAGTGTGAAATATACCTTAAATTTCGAGGACTTTGCATCGTAGAGAATGTCGGATATCTCCCGAATGAACTTTGAGTATCAATTACATGTTTATCCACACATGATTCGTTGATTACGTGATAATATCCCAAGTGATATCTGGGATATATTGAGTTGAAAAGTGTATTGTTAAAGTTAGTGTCACCTGTTTCTTTTTTACTCTTTAATGTGGCTATAAGAAAATTAATAATTATGTGTGTAATGGGGCTTACATTATATTTTGTCAGTCTGCCCTGAATTGGAAATGACTGAGGTCGGAGATGGAGCTGGGAGTTGAACGCCGTGGGAGGGGGTGGTGTTTGCTGGAAGCCCTCCAGGCCAGCTGCTCTGTCTTCCCTCTGTCCCAGGCTGAGCTGACATGCCAGGCCAGCTCTGTATCAGAGTATCAGGCCCAAGTCTTAGTGGGGATGGAACTGGGGATTGAGACTGGGCTGCAGTGCGGACGTGCAGGTCCTGAACCTGGGTAGGGGACAGCCAGGCAGTGCTGGAGCAAAGATGGTGGGACGGAGTGGTGTCCCTGGGAATCCCCGTTCCTCACCTGTCTGCAGTGTGGACAGGGCTCGGAAGCCCAGCCGCAGGTGTGAAGGCATGGGCTGGCTCTGGCAGGAGAGATGCTGAACTTGGAAGTGGGCGATTCCACCCTTGACCCTCCCGCTTGTCCGGGTCCCTCCCATCCTGCCAAAGTGAGCTGCAGTCTCACCCCCTCCGAGCGCTCGTCCGTAGCCCTGGCACCCTTGCTTCCCTAACCCCCGTGACACGTGCGTGTTGTCCATCTTCCATTTTTGTCGTGGCCGATGGAGCCTCAACATCCACACGGGATGAGACCTGTGTTGGAAAATACCATGTGATTGCCCCGTGAGGTTTGGGTGCGGGGCAGTTCGCTGGACACCAGCCTCGAGGCATGCAGAGTTCAGAGGTGACCCTCGGAAGCATCGTGGCGTCGCCGTCCCAAGCCTGGTGGTGTGCCCTTCTTGAGGGAGGGAGGTGCTCAGTCATCATATTCCAAGAGTCTGCAGCTCCTGTGGCTGTTCCGTCGGCCCTTTTTTTTTCTTTTGACTGCCCTGGGTCTTCATTGCAGCATGCAGACCTTTTCCAGCTGCAGCTCATGGGTTTCTCTTACTGCGGAGCATAGACTCGAGCGTGCGCAGGCAGGCGTGGTAGTTGTGGTGCAGGCTTAGTTGCCCCAAGGCATGTGGGATCTTAGTTGCCTGACCAGGGATTGGAACCGGAGTCCCCTGCTTTGAAAGGTGGATTCTTAACCACTGGACCACCAGGGAAGTCCCCCTTGTGTCAGACTGGTCTCCCTAATTCGATTTGTGAGAATTCAGCAGAGGTGTTCTTCTCTTCTTGGCCCTGGAAGNCGTGGTAGTTGTGGTGCAGGCTTAGTTGCCCCAAGGCATGTGGGATCTTAGTTGCCTGACCAGGGATTGGAACCGGAGTCCCCTGCTTTGAAAGGTGGATTCTTAACCACTGGACCACCAGGGAAGTCCCCCTTGTGTCAGACTGGTCTCCCTAATTCGATTTGTGAGAATTCAGCAGAGGTGTTCTTCTCTTCTTGGCCCTGGAAGACTGCCGTCTGCAGTGCGGTGTGTGTAGAGACTAGACTGCAGGAATGGGAGAAAGGCTGTGGGCTCCTTGAGGCAGCCTGGATGCTGACTGTTCAGATCTCCGTTGGCTCCGGGGCACGTGCGCTTACTGCATACTTGTTGAGCAAATGAGTGCAGAGATCAGGACGCTTTTATTGTGAGCACAAGCTGTCATTCGTTTGGGTTCCGTTCGCCGGACTGTGTTTAGAAGAAAGATCTCTTCACCTTGTTTACAGAATGAATCTTGAATGGGAAAGGAAATGGCATCCCCCTCCAGTGTTCTTGCCTGGGAAACCCCATGGAGAGACGAGCCCGGTGGGCTACGGTCCGTGGGGTCCCGTAAGAGTCAGACACAGCCGAGTGCATGAGCACACGGGATTTTAAAGATGTTGGTGGAGAGCATCAACCTGGCAGAAGGCAGTGGGCTGGGAAGCCAGCTGCAGTGTTCTCTTGAAAACGGTAGGTGGGAGACTCTCTAGTGGAAGTAAAGGTAACTGTGCTTTCTCCTTTCTCTCCCCTTCTTGTCTGTGTTTTCATCCTTTAGATTCGCCCAAACCACCAGTCGCCCCCAAGCCGAAGGCAGCCAGCTCCCTCGCGCCACAGACACCACCCAAATTCTGCCCGTCGTCACTCCGGCCTGAAAGCCTTCACAGCCCCAGCTCCTCCATGTCCAGGGGGCCGAAACCCCCCATCGCCCCGAAGCCCCGGCTGGCCACCCCCAGCGAGTGGAGGGCCAGCGTCTACGTGATCAACAGTTTAAACAAATGCAGCAACGGGAAGCTGCCCTGCGTGGACAGGGGCCTGTACGAAGAGCGCCGGTCCACCCCGGAATGCTCCGAGTCCGAGGCCGACGAGGATTACATCGTGGCCCCCAGAGCCCCACCAGGGGAGGTCCGAGCCAGGGATGCGGGCTGCGTGGAGAACGCAGTCATGGGGCCTCTGGAGGCTGGGGAGGAGGAGGAGAAGGGCCAGGATGGGGGCGAGGGAGGCGGGCCCGCGGCTGCAGAGGCCTGGGCGATGCTGAGCGGACAGGCTGACCGAGACATCGCCTCCGCCCCCGAGGACGTGGAGAGGCCGGACTGTACCGGGGCCGCGGAGCCCGAGGACCGGACGTTGGCGAGTGAGGAGGAGGAAGAGAAGCTGGCAGAAGAACACAGCGCCTGCAGCCTGGAGGACGGGGGGCCTGGGGACGGAGGGTCGGAGTCTCTGAGTGATAGCTTCCCAGCCCACCTCGAAGTCGTCGAGGATACTGTGGTTGGCAGCGAGGAGGAGCCCGGGGCCCCCGGGACTCCCCAGGAAGCAGAAGACGAGGACGCAGAACCGGGCTGCAGTGTGGACAAGAGGGGCGAGGGGGACGATGCCAGCGAGGAGTCCCCAGAGGACGAGGGTTTGGCCACGGGTGTCCCCGAGGCCGAAGTGGCCAGAGACGACCCTGACGTCTCCCGGGAAGCGTGTGAAGATGCCGCGGGTGATGGTGGCCGGCACGGTGGGCAAGATGAGCCGGCTGACCTGGCGGAAGCGGAGGCGGGGCAGGACCCCTGGGAGGGCGAGGACCCCGTGCAGGATGAAGCAGCCGAGGAGAGCTGCCACATCATCCCGTTTGAGAGTGACGGCGTGGATGACCTTGTGCCTCCGCTCTCGGCCAGCCCCTACGAGTTCTTCCCCTCTGAGAGCACCTCCTTCTGCAGCGAGAGCTACCCTCCTTATTCCGAGTCCGCAGGAGAGTCAGCACAGGAGCCGGGGCCGGGAGAACACACAGAGCGGGATCTCGAGGCCGGGCCGGGGCGTGAGTGGCGGGGCTCCGTGCAGGGTGGCACGGGGGAGGAGGGCCCCCCTGTACCTGAAGTCCTGGTCCTGCCTGAAGACGAGGATGCCAACCCCTATGAGATGGGAGTCGGCCCGCCCTGCGGGGTGGACCCCAGGGAGGCGGAGACTCCCGGAGCGCAGACTGCCCTGCAGGAGCTGAGCCCTGATGCGGAGGGCGGCCTGGTCCCTATCGACAGGAAGAATGTCATGGCGAGGGCCAGGCCCCATTCTGGGAAGCTGGCTGGCTACGTCCCAGAAACGGTCCCGGAAGAAATGGGGCCGGAAGCTGGCTCAGCGGCTGCTGGCGTCGGGGCGGCCACCGCGGAGGCGAGGAAGACAGTCCCGTCACTGGAGGGGAAGCTGATGGACGTCGGCAGGGCCCTGCCAGCAAAGCCCAGGGCCTTCACGCTGTACCCGCGATCGTTCTCCGTGGAGGGCCGTGAGATCCCGGTGTCCCTGTACCGGGAGCCCGAGGCGTGCGGCCTCGACGGCCACAGCATCCAGAGGAAGGAAGACAACCTGTCCCTGCCCTGCGTCGTTGGCTCCTCCGGCAGCTTCTCCCAGAGGAGCCACCTGCCGTCCAGCGGCACCTCCACCCCGTCGTCCATGGTAGACATCCCGCCCCCTTTCGACCTGGCCTGCATCACCAAGAAGCCCATCACCAAGAGCTCCCCCTCGCTCCTGGTGGAGAGCGAGCCCCCGGACAAGCACTCCAAGAAGAAGAAGTCGTCCTTCAAGCGGTTCCTGGCGCTGACGTTCAAGAAGAAGACGGAGAGCAAGGTGCACGTGGACGTCAACGTGTCCTCGTCCAGGTCGTCCTCGGAGTCCAGCTACCATGGGCCGGCCCGGCTCCTGGAGATGGACCGCAGGAGCCTCAGCAACTCGCCGCAGCTCCGGGCGCAGACGGGTAAGCTCCGGGCTTGCGACTCGCCCTCCTCACTCATCTTCTGCCGGGAGGGCAAGAGGAAGGGGGTCCCCTTCAGCAGGACGGTGTCCCGGGTGGAGTCCTTCGAGGACCGCTCCCGCCCCCCCTTCCTGCCACTGCCCCTCACCAAGCCACGCTCCATCTCGTTCCCCAACGCCGACACCTCGGACTACGAGAACATCCCGGCCATGAACTCGGACTACGAGAACATCCAGATCCCGCCCCGGAGGCCCCCGCGGGCCGGGACGTTTACGAAGCTGTTTGAAGACCAGAGCCGGGCCCTGTCCACAGCCAACGAGAATGACGGCTATGTGGACATGAGCAGCTTCAACGCCTTCGAGAGCAAGCCGCAGAGCGCGGACCCGGAGGCAGAAAGGTACCGTGACAGTCGCCTTCCCTTTGCCGGCCGGTGGCGGTAACCATCCGAGAGGCACGCTTAGGCGAGGGTGGTGGTCCCCGAGCTTTTTGGTGCCAGGGGCCAGTTTGGTGGAAGACGGTTTTTCCATGGACCTGGGCAGGGATGGTTTGGGCAAGTCTAGGGCGTGACTTTCATTTTGCACTTTCTTTCTCTTCTTATTACATCAGCGCCTCAGATGATCAGGAGTTAGGTCCTGGAGGTTGGGGACAGGCAGAGTGGTCAGAATGGACTGGCTTTTTCGCCTCCGGGTCTGTCTCTCTCTAGCTTTGTGACTTGGGCTGAGTGGCTTTCCTTCTCCGAGTCCCGGTTACTTCACCTGTGAAAAGAATCCGTGCTACCTCTAGGCAGAGTGTTTGGAAAGATCGGAGTACCCGGTCTATTTGAAAATGTTGTCTCAGATGCCAAATATAGTGCGGGTGTATNTCTCCGAGTCCCGGTTACTTCACCTGTGAAAAGAATCCGTGCTACCTCTAGGCAGAGTGTTTGGAAAGATCGGAGTACCCGGTCTATTTGAAAATGTTGTCTCAGATGCCAAATATAGTGCGGGTGTATTGCTGTTATTTGGGGTACGTTTCTCATCTCCTAGGCTGATGGCTTTACTACTCCCCTCTGGGAAAGTCACCAAAAGAGAAGGGCCTGGAATCTTGCCAAACTAAATATCTTTCCCCATCAGGAAAATACCCTAAATTGAGGCTGATTCCTTTTTACTGTGTCAGTCTACACTCTATTCAAGGGAACTAGAAAAGACAGTTTATTTAAATTGTTTGAAGAGCTAAGGGCGCCCTGAGCTGAATTTCTCAATAGAGGTCTTTAAGAGGTGCGTCCCAGCTGATTTTTTTCGGTTTGTTTTTGCACTCGGTCACCTTGGGAATGAGCGTGAAACACTGCAGTTATTGGCACCAGTGGGGGTTTTCTGACCTCACCTTCCCGAGACTGACTGAATGGCCGTATTGATCATCCCAGGTGGTGATTGCCGAGTCTTGCTGTTTCTTACGCACCGTGGATGCACCTTAAAGGCACTGCAGTTCAGCCTCCACCACTTAGCCCCTCGGGGGCACCTGATCTGAATTAATGAAAAGTCGGAAGAATGGTGGGGATTTTCGAGGAAAGCCTGGTTCTTTCCTGGCATGTACAATACCTCAGTCGAGTCCCGCACAGCTGTCGCTGCCGCCAACTCCCAAGGGGGCCTGCAGCGATGAGCAGATGAGAACGCCTTGCAATTACTGTTAGCTCTCTGTGGAGTGCAGACACCAGGAGAGTTGGTGTGGCTTTTGTCCTGAATTTTGCGTACGGTTCCCTTCCGTGTCTCCCTCTCTCCCTGCCCCGAGTCCGGATGAGGCTGGGAACTGGTTTGGAGCAGAGGTGGACCTCAGTACCGCCAGTGGGATCCAGGTTAGTCTGGAGAATGGGGGCATGTGCTCACGTCAGGAAGGCGGGAGCAGAAAGGCGTTAGTAGTTATCAGCGGGGTTTGACAAGACCCAACCCCGGTGGCTGTGGGGGAAGCCTCCCAGGTGGTAAAGAACCCGCCTGCCAGTGCAGGAGATGTAAGAGATTCGGGATTGATCCCTGGGTGGGGAAGATCCCCTGGAGAAGAGCCTGGGAACCCACCCCAGTAGTCTCGCCTGGAGAATCCCATGGACAGAGGAGCCTGGAGGGCTGCAGCCCACAGGGTCGCAGAGAGTCGGACACAACTGAAGGGACTTAGCACGCGTGCACACGACCCTAGTGTATGTCCAGCATGAATGGAAATGGAGCCACGGTTTGAAAGCATCAAGTCTCCATGTTGGGACGGACCTCAAAGGGCACGTGGTCTAACTTCCCACGTCTGAGAGGTCTCTCTCCTAACCCGGCCTGTAGCTGAATTCCTCAGGCCCCAGGGAACTCTCCACCTCTCGGTGCTTCTGTTTTTCCTTCCTGTCTGAGCCGAAGCCGTCTTCCCATCATGTCCCCACCCCACCGAGGTAGAAGCCAGCCCCTCTACTGGCCCTGCCCCCTCCCGCTGACTCTTCCCCCTACAGCCAGGCATCTGAGCTCATTTCCTCTTTTCTACGACTGTCCTTTGGAAATCTGCTTCTGTTGAATCACAGAATTGCAGAGCTGGAAGGAAACTTCTGACAACATTTGGCCCTGTTACAGGGGAGGAAACTGAGGCACGAAGAGGGAAAGAGAGTTGCCTCAGATCTCTCTTGGTGGAGAAATCAGTGTCAGGACTCCGATTCCCTGACTCTTGGTCCAGGAGTTTTCGTGAAAGA
>SJYA01008645.1:0-21251 GCA_006410615.1 Neotragus moschatus
GGAGAGCAGAAAGTAAGGAGAGAGGCAAGATAGAAAGTAGAGAGGAAAATAAGGAATGAGGGAAGGATGAAAGGAAGGAGGGAAGAAAGAGTGAGGACAGAAGGGAGGGAATGAAGGAGGGAGCCAAGGAAGGATGGAAGTTAAGAATGGCTCCACTTTTGTCTGTGTGCCTAGGAGGAGAAATGATTGAAACAGACGTGGGGCCTTCATATACGTGGGGGATTTGTGCAGAGAAGATTCCAAAGAGCCAGCATTTTAGCCAAAGCATAACCACTGTCTTATCCTTGAGTAAAGCACAGGGTGGGTATTTTCCCCCAATGGCCAGCTTGGGAAAGGAGAGCCCCCAACCACAGGCAATGGCTCTTCAACTCATGGAAAGGCCAGCTCCCGGCACCTGCCCAGGAGGTGCACCCATGTACTGAAGCAGGCAATAACCAGGAGAGCAAGCTTGAATGTACAGCTGGTTATGACAAATACATGTAAAGTATGAATTCTTGAAACTGGTGTGGGTAAGATACATACGCTTACATCACTGGGTGCGGCGTGGTTAACTGGTAAAGTAAAAAAGAAAATGCAAGTGAAGTCGCTCAGTCATGTCTGACTCTTTGTGACACCATGGCTATTTAGCCTACCAGGTTCCTCCGTCCATGGATTTTCCAGGCATGAATACTGGAGTGGGTTGCCATTTCCTTCTCCAAACTGGTAAACTGTTCTGCAAACAATTTGGCAATGAGTATAAGTAGCCTTTGAATGATATCAAACTAAGAGAAGGAAGCAAATAGATATGAGGGTCAAAGTTTGTATTGCAATACTGTTATGATAGGTAAACAAACAGAAGAATAAAGGAATAGTTTATGGAATATCCATTGGTAAAGTCACTAAAATTGTTTATGAACATCTTTAATATTATGGGAGAAATGCTTAGATTATAATGCTATGTAATGAAAACACTCTATGCATACCATATGACCTGAAATATGTTTTTTAAAATACAGTGGAAAAAAAAAAAACCTGGAGACACATTCAAATGAAAATTATCAGTGAGATTTTTTCCCTTTGTATTTCATTATATTTTCCAAACCATCTACAGTGAGCTCATGTTAACTTTCATAACCAAAACGTCCTTTTCAAGTCCCAGGTTTATTCACAAAGCCATAACACTATTATTTCCTGATTTCTCCTATTTTTGGAGTTTCACATTTGCAGTCTGAAGTAAATGCAAAGCCTTTAACCCAGGAGCATGAATTTACGGAACTGGAGGGAACAGTTCTGCAACACAGCAGCTAAGCAGCCTAACTCAAGGCCACCTGGTGCACAGAGCAGGCGCAACAGCCCTGGTCCTGCGAGGGCTCAGGAGGCTGACTGTCAACAGAGCCACAGAATCAGGGCATATAATGTAATGCAAAAAAGCAGCTTATTTTGAATACTGGTCAATGCCTGCCCCTCCCCGCCCTCTTCTGGATGGTCATTCCCAGTTCAATGGGTTCCATCAGGCCTGGCTCACCGGAGGCTGTCATCTGGGCCAGAAACAGGAGGAAGAGGGAGGTGGCATCCACCTGGAGGTGGCCCCACTCGTCGTCGCCCACCACAGTGCTGCAGGTAGCAGTGTTGTACTTGGCGTGCAGGCTGTCCTTGGTACTCTGAGTGTGCTTGAACCTCTCCACTTTATCCACCTGAGGGAGACAGCAAGCCGGCTGCATGGCTAAGGGGTTCATGGCTGGCAGGGTCATTATCTTGGATTTAGACCTTTTATCTGTTACCTCTAGGAGACAGAGGGATGGAAGGTAGGGGACGAGTGCTCACTAGTGAGCATCACACAGAGGGGGTAGGGGTATGTGTCTCTTCCTGCCCATCACCAGAAATGTCTTAGTCTACTGCGATTTTAACAAGCTCTGCAAGCTTGAGAGGTCAAGCCAAAGGGTTTCCTTGCTTGCTATTCCCAGCATGAGCTGTGACACATAGTAGGAACTCAACAAGAGGGAGGGAAGGAATGAGGGAAGAGGGGAGGAAGAGGCCCTTTTCTTCCTCTGTAAATTTCTTTAAATTTCCAATCCTATTTCCTTATGTTGAAAAGAAACGAACAACAATGCTTTTTAAAACTAATGGGAATGTGCCAAAGGTGGGGACTGTACCATATTCATCTTGGAATCTGTACAGATCCTAGTACGATGTTCTATACACAGTACATGCTCAAGAAATTGTTCTACCTCTCACTGAAAATACCAGTAAATGTTACTGTCAAGTTTTAAAAACTCAAGCATTTTGACTCAAACTGAAAGCAGCTCAGTCGTGTCTGACTCTTTGTGACCCTATGGACTATACAGACCATGGAATTCTCCAGGCCAGAATACTGGAGTGGCTAGCGTTTCCCTTGTCCAGGGGATCTTCCCAACCCAGGGATCGAATCCAGGTCTCCCACATTGCAGGTGGATTCTTTACCAGCTGAGCCTCAAGGGAAGTCCTCAACTCAAAGAAACCCTTTTATAAACTCAACAGAATAAACAACAGCACACAGCTTTCTAGGAGTGACTTTTCAAAACAATGTTTTCTTCCTTGTTTAGAAAAAGGGCATGTTCCTTTACAGAAGTGAGTGAAAATTGCTCAGTCGTGTCCAACTCTTTGCAACCTCATTGACTAAAGTCCATGAAATTCTCCAGGCCAGAATACTGGAGTGGGTAGCCTTTCCCTTCTCCGGAGGATCTTCCCAACCCAGGGATTGAACCCAGGTCTCCTGCATTGCAGGCGGATTCTTTACCAGCTGAGCCACAAGGGAAGTCCAAGAATACTGGAGTGGGTAGCCTATCCCTTCTCCAGTGGATCTCCCCAACCCAGGAATCGAACTGGGGTCTCTTGCATTGCACGTGGATTCTTTACCAACTGAGCTATGAGGGAAGCCCTGAAAAGACTTTCAGAAAGTATTCTCTGAGTCTGGCTCTGTGGTATATTAAAATTACTGAAGATAATTTTAAAAGGAGAAACTAAGCTAAATTTTTTCAATTTCTCATCTTGAGAAGTTCAAAACACTCTAAGACTGATGTTTGTCACCAGGAAAATGATAAAGCACCCACTCAGATGACCCAAAAATACATCTGTCATTTTCTGCCTACCTGTCTCATCATGCACTGGAGAAGACCTCGCATCAGTTTCACCACATTCTGTGGAAATAAAATGGGATCAGTAACAAGGCCAGCTTCCCTGCTCCATGAAAACAAGCTCCTCCCCACATGACAGGTAAGAAGGCATATACAAGCCTTCCCCAAGAAGACATATACAAGCACTTTGATTGTTTAGATTACTTCTACTTCTCCATTCCATCACAAAGAAAGAAAATCTTGATGAAGTGACTTATCTCAAATAAAGATGTTGGACCAGATGGTATCTTCTGGCACTGAAATCCAGTGACTCCTGCTATTTTCTTCAAGACAACTTTTGTAAGCCTAGTACCTTGGAGCTTTATGTCTCAATTCTTAGTAATTTATTTTTGTTATACTAGGGATGAATTAAGTCCACCCTGCTTGCCCCAAAGTAACGATGCTTTGCATCGTCACAAACAGCCATTTGTGACACCATTACTGGACTATTGAGTAAAGTTCTTACAAAATCCAAGTAGTTGCCAAGGTTTCTTAGTAATACATATTAGAACCAATTATGGACCTAGAGAGTGTCATACTGAATGAAGTAAGTCAAAAAGAGAAGGAGAAATATCGTATAACAATAATTATCATAAATAATAACAATAACATGATAATCAGACATTCTATTCTGGTATTGTACAAAACACTTTACTTAGATTCCCACTAATTCTTGCAACACCCTTTTGAGGTAGGTGTTATTTCCTCACTTTACAATGAGGAACCTGAGGCTGATGAATCAACACTGCTCAAGTCTCTCAGCTGGCAAGGGGTGGAGCAGGACAGAGCTCAGGCCCTCTGACTCCGGAGTTTGAGCTCCTTGTCGATAACATTATATTGCCACTCTCTTCCTTCACAGTTCAGGCCCACTGAAAGATGGTCTTCATATGTCCTATTAAATCCACTAGAAAAAGACTTCACAAGTGGCTAGAGAATGGGGTATTTTTAGGTCAAAGTAGGCTGGCTGAAAGAACTTCCTTCCCGGGGCCATCAGCATCTCCTCTCTCACACAATGAACATGGTTTGCAGGCTAAGACGCAGTGAAGGGCCACCAAAGATAATTATGGGAGAAAAGTCTGAAATGGATCACCCTTCAGACTCTTCATTCTCTAAAATCCTAGGATCTAGAGTATAATCTCACTTTATGTCAAACTCTTATGATGCAGAAAATATTACCTCATAATTAAAAGGTATAATTAACACTGTCAAAATTAATATTTCCTACAGTGTGTAGCATAAACATTTGCCAATTGACTTCCCCTCAAATAAGATTATTTTTCATTATGAAGAGGTCTAGTGGTTCCCAACTGGGGGTAACATTAGCATCCCCTGGGGGTGGGGGAGCATTTAGAAATATGGGGGTGGAGGTATTTTTATTGTCACTCTGATGGGCATGGGAGCTACAGGTATTTAGTAAGTAAGGACTAAGGATGCTATGTGTCCTGCAACGCATGCGACAGTCTCAAACAATGAGCAGCTGTACTGCTTAAACCCCAAATGGAATAGTGTCCATGTTGAGGATCATTGGAAGATCCAGTGTTATTTTCCATAATCAAGAGAGACGTCTCCTGTAGTTATTAACCACACTCAACAAATCAAACAATGTGGTCTGTTTGTGCCTCTCTATTGTCAGTCATAAAGCAGCAAATCTAGTCAACTCTAACCCAGATCAGAAATTGCTTACAGAAGAGAGGTAGTGGGGTGTGTGAGTGAGTGTGTGAGTATGTGTGTGTGAGAGAGAGAGAGAGAGAGAATAGCTAGGCATGGCTTTACTTGGATTTTACGTCAGGAGGACAGAAAATTTGGAGAACATGAATATCAAATTATTACACTGTTAAATGATTCACTTATGTAACTGCCATCCAAGTTCTTGGAGGAGCATTCAATGCTTGCCGTATGCATTTTAAATACTACCCCTTAGCTCCAAGACTAGGTGATTTCATCACCTCATATTTAGCACACCTAGTCAAATTCAAATTGCCCTTTCCCTGCTCGCATAGACAGGCTTCCTCTCTTAGCTTCCCTACTGCTGACAAGGCTGCCTGCCACTCAGGCCCGCTTTGTTTATGACTGGGCCACAAGAATTCTCCCTGGACCTGATGACCCACTCGCTGTGTGGGCTAATAAGCAGTGTGCAAATCAAAGACAAATCCCCAAGGCACTCATGCCAGGAGAATGAAACTTCTACAAACCAATGCTCCTTGTAGGGTAAAGGAGGTAGAGAATGCAAGGTTCGGAAAAAGAACGAGACCAGCACTTTAAGGAACAGATCACCTTTAATGAGGCGAGAAGGGGCTGCAGTCAGATTAGTGACCTGCTGCCGTAACCCAAGAAAAGAGTAAGTAAGTATATATAGGCATATATGTGGAAATCTACTGTCTTAAAGGGGGGCCTGTTCTTCTCCAAGGTTGTTAGGAGTAATTATCTCTTAAATGGCTGGGGCAAGGAATTCTGGAGATGGCCAGAGGCTGGACCAGCTGCGAGCTGGGTGTAATCAACCTTAATGTCCATTTGTTTTCTCCTGGTGAGAGAGTTCTTTATTTTGCATAGAATGGTGGGGAGGACCAGGAGGGCAGTTTTAACTCCAGGCTATTTTGAGCCATGTAACTTTCTTTCACTCCTTACTTCAATGCTATTACACTGAAAATACCTCCGTGCTCAGGGGCAGATTATTTTCTTATATACTTACTGATGGCAAGTCTTTGCTTTGGTAGGTATGTTGGTTTCTGATTTTGGAAAACAATAAAGGACTTCATTGTGCCGTATGATAACACGGGTATGAAAACTGGACAATATCAGCGTGGTTGAAAATTAAAGGGTATTGCAAATTAATAAGACTGCTTTGGAATGATTCAAACTAGAAAGGCATTTTGCAAAACTTTTAAGTAGTGGCAACACTGTTTGAATAAATATCCTTTCAACATGAGGACTCAAATGTGGAGTTCTAGTGTGCTGTTTTGAAAACAATCATGTTAGTTTATAATGACATCTCATATGTGAGTATGTACAAAACTGACAGAGCATGTGTGAGAGAAATGTAGCTAGTTAGAAATTTGGATATCTACTCAGTGTGATTGTTGTTTTTTTATGGAGGGGAAAAAAAAAACCTCAAAAGGAGAGACAAGAGAGGTTGAGGGAACAAATATCCTACAACAGAAACAGAGGCAACATCTGCACAGGCTGTTTTCCACACAATTCCTTCCTTGTAGGCTTTTCGGTCCAAGGAAAAGGTGCTGAGCGCCAGGCCAGAGCTGCCAGTCAGCCTTACCTGCTCCAGCTCGTAGGCCTTGGCCTTGTCCTCGTCGCGGTCGGCGTTCTTGCGGTAGGCCATGCCCAGCCCCCACACGGCCAGGATGCTGTAGATGTTATCCCGTACCCAGGCGTCCTTCTGCTCATGACTGGCTGACATCAGCCCCGTGATGGGATTCTATCAGAGAGGAGACATGAAATGACAGCACCACCTTTCACCCAGCACCTGGGCCAGGAACGCTCATCCTAAGCAGGGCACAATGAGGACTGGGACGAGAAATGAAGAGCCTGGAGTTCCAATCCTTGCCCTGCTACCACAGTGTGATCTTGGCTGGGCAGTGACATCACTTTTCTAGGTTTTGGTTTTCTGCATAATGAAGATATTAGACTAAAACAAATCTCTAAGGCACCTTTTAACTTGTAGTACTTGTTGTTTTGCTTTCAGATGAGACCATACTGGTGTAAGTGACAAACAGAAGAAACAGCAAACAGAAAAAGCCTACAAGGCTTTTACAAACCTGTGCAGTATGGAATTAATTCTTCCTCTCCTCTTCAACTGGTAAAGCACTGAACATGAGAGCAAGGAGCCCCACTTCACCACTCCAGCTGTGTGTGCCTGGGGAAACTGCCTGCCTTACAAAGCAGGTGCTGAGCAAGAGGCCATCGAGGGGTCCTATGGAGCTATGATATCACCAGTATGTAAAAGGACAGCTGAGTCACTAAAAAGCCAGACTTCACCAAAAAAGTCTACACAAATGTTCATAACAGCATTATTCATAATAGCCCCAAAGAGGAAACAATCCAAATGTCCGTCAACTGATGAATGGGTAAACAAAACATGGTCCAAACAATATTATTCCTGAAACAATATTCCTGAAATATTCAGGAATAAAAAGGAATGAACTGATACAGGCTATAGCATGGATGAACCTTGAAAATATTATGCTAAGTAAAAGAAGCCAGTTACAAAAGTCTACATACTGTATGATTTCAATTGTACAGAATGTCCAGAATAGAAAATCTATAGAGATAGAAAGTAGATGAGTAGTTGTCTAGGGTTGCAGGTAGGAGTAGGTGGGAGGAAACAGGGAGTGAGTGAGTGACTGCTAACAGGTATTTTTTCCTTTTGGGGGGTGATGAAAATGTTCTAAAATTGACTGTGGTGATGTACAAATCTGTGAGTATGCTAAAAAAAAAAAACATTAAACTAGACATGCTAGATAAATTGTATGGTAAGGAAATTATATCTCAATAAAGCTTTTTGTTTTAGAATCTAGTCCTAATTAACTTTGTGGCTAGAAATAAAATTGATAAGATAGGAGAAGAGTCACATAAATATAAAGCCTCTGTTGACTTTTCCTGAAGTTATGCAAAGAAATATGTATCTAATAAAATACATCATAGCAATCAAAACCTTGCCAGCTTAAAATATTACTCAAAAGAGTACTAAATTATTTACAAAAGGGTTCATTAAAAAACCCTGTTGGGGGACCTCCCTGGTGGGCCAGTGGTTAAGAATCTGCCTTCCGATGCAGGGGATGCAGGTTTAATCCCTGGTCAGGGAATCAGATCCCATATGCCCACAGGACAATTAATTCTGCACGCCGCAACTGGAGAAGTCCTCGTGCTCTAGAGCCTGTACTCCGCAACAAGAGAAGCCCGTGCACTATAACCAGAGAAGCCCAGTCATTCTGCAACTAGGAAAATGCCCATGTGATGCAACAAAGAGCCTGTGTGCTACAAGACCCAGCGTAGCCAAAATCAAAACAAATGAAACCAAAAAAAGCAAGAAAAAAACAACTCTGTTGAGTACTTTCAAAGTGAATGCCAAGGTAACTAGGTAAAAAAATATTGGCATAGTTTCAGACAGTCCCACCTAAGGAATTAAATATTTGACTTTTTCCTTTAACTAATCTATGCCCTCTTCAAAAACATCTAAAACACAACTGATATTCCCTTTAGGGGAAGCAGCATTCCATGTATTGACATTGTTCTACAGCCAACAACTATAAACCAATGATATCAAAAATCAACCAAAACACAACAACAACAACAACAAATCAATCAGAAGTGAACTGTAGGAATGGCTGAAGGAAGGTACAAGTCTTTTCCCAATAGTGGACTCCTGGAATTCTTTTTTTAAAAATTACTGGTACAAACAAGGTATATCATAAGCATCTTTATCTGTTCTGGAGCCATCAGGAGATCCAGAGAAAGAACTTGGCCCATCCCTGGCATACTTATCAACTGTGAGTCAGTTCTGAGACAAACAGCCTTCCAATGACACAGCAGTGACCACCTACACAGAGTGCCAAGTGTGGTTTGGATTATGAAATGTCACTGCCCTGTTACCTGAAAGTCACCTCTCTGATCCTTTAACTGTTGAAGTGGAGCTAGACTGTCTGAGGCTCATTCCACTACACAGAAGCAGTTGGGCTGTTTCAGGGGGTCCCTGCATTCAAAAGTGCACATATAAGCCATGTTACATTAGGGTACTGCCGCACTCATCAAAAGGAGTACTTACTATTAGGAACTGAAAGCCTGGTCTCCCCAAGATTAATATGTTGAAATCTAATTCCCAGTGTGACAGTATTTGCAAGTGGGGCCTTTGAGAGATAATTAGGTCATGTGGGCAGATTGGTCAAGAATGGGAGCACTCTTAAGGAAGAGGAGGGAGAAGCTACAAGGAGAGCTATAAAGAGTCAATGGTAGTGTCCCAATGCAGCCGCACAAACCTGTGCTGAGGCAGCACTCCTCCTGCAGGAGAACTGACAATGACATCTCTTAACTGTAGAACAGGTGGACCAACACAGATGAGCCAAACATAAACTGTGCTTTCAGCAAAAGCAAAAGGCGAACAAGTGGACAGCTTGTCTTTCAAATCCAGTCATTTGTAGGCCCCTCTCCAACATTTTTTCATTTCTGTTTAGGAGAAGTGCTGTTCCTAACTCCTATTTATCAAAGAAGAAAAAAAGGGAAGGGCCCTGAGGCCTAGAATTGGGCCCAGGCTTGACCCCCTATACTGCAGTCACAGAAAAGAAGAAAATGTTGGTGGTTTGCATTTCTCATCCATGCCTTGTGTCCATCCATGTTCAGCTGTGGTTCTGCTCTGCTATCTTGCCACTAGGAACCAAGCTAACCCCCACACACACTGCCCATCTCATACCAGAGAAGACAGACACAGTAAACCATGTGCTGCCTCTACAGGTGCTCACCAGAACTGACACATACTACTTCCTCTCTCATCTCAGTGATGAATGCAACTCACATGACCATTCCTAAGTTCAACAGGATAGGGATGTGGAGGCCTCTCCCAGAGATGAGAAGCAAATAAATGAATAATCATTATGTGAATAACTGAACAACTATGCTGTCTTGATGACCTCACCTGCCAGCTATGAAGCATAGGAATCTCTTCTGTCTTCCACAGCCCACCAATTACTGAATCTAAAGTGCTCAGAGATTAATATGGTAATAAATTATTGGCCTTTTGCTTTTGGACTTATGAAAAAGTGTTAAAGTAATAAACTGAAACCCTACTCTTTAGGGTTTGGGGTTTCCCTTGTGGCTCAGCTGGTAAAGAATCTGCTTGCAATGTGGGAGACCTGGGTTTGATCCCTGGGTTGGGAAGATCCTCTGGAGAAGGGAAAGGCTACCCGCTCCAGTATTCTGGCCTGGAGAATTCCATGGTCTATACAGTCCATGGGGTCACAAAGAGTCAGACACGACTGAGTAACTTTCACTTCACTTCACTCTTTAGAGTAGCTAGAAGAGGGGGAAAGAATTGAGATGTTAATGCCAGATAAAGCAGACATCATAGCAAAGAAAATGACCAGGGATATAGAGGGATGTTACATAATAATGAAAGAGTCAGTTCACTCTGAAGACATTATAATCCTACATGTGTATGTACCTAGACAAGAGGCAAAGGGATACACACATAGTGACTAGGACAGAAGAGAGACTGGAAGTAGATCCACGCAAATATGACAAATGTCTAAACACAAAGTATATTGGAACATTTAAGCATCCACATGCAAGAAAATGAATCTCAATCTAAATCTCACCTCTTACACAAAGCTAACTCAAAATGGATCAGATCTAAATGTAAAATGTACACTTATTAAACTTTAAAAGAAAAACACAGAAGAAAAATCTTTAGGACTTAGAATTAGGTAGAATAAGCCACGATACCAAAAGTACCATGTATAGCAGAAAAGTTGATAAACTGAACTCTTTCAAAATTAAAAACTTTTGCTCTGTAAAAGACATTTAAGAGATAAAAAGACAAGCTATAGACTGGAGAAACTATTTGCATGTCACTTACTCAACAAGAATATAGAATATAGAAAGAACTCTCTCTCAAAAAAAAAAGGTAAGAACAGTCAAAACTCAATAGTAAGAAAACAACTATTGAAAAATTGATTTTAAAAAAACCTTGAATAGACACTTCACCAAAGAATATATACAGATAAATAAATAAAAGGAACAAATAAAAAGGCCAACATTAGCTATTAAGGAAATGCAAATTAAAACAACTGTGAGATACCACTACACATCTACTGAATGGCTAAAAGAAAAAAGAAAATAATGCCAAAGCACATGATCATCTCAATAGATGCCAAAAAAGCACTTGACAAAATTCAATAGCCATTCAAGTTAAACACTCTTACCAAAGTGGATATGGAGGGAACATATCTCAACATAATAAAAGCTATTGATGACAAGCCCAAAGCCAACATAATAATGGTGAAAAGTTGAAAGCCTTGTTAAAATCTGGTAAAAGACAAGCATGCCCACTCTATTCAACACAGTACTGGAAATCCTAGCCACAGAAATCAGACAAGAAAGAGAACTAAAAATATCCAAATTGGAAGAGAAGAGGTAAAATTGTCATTATATGCAGATGACATGATTATATATATGTATATACATATAAGCCTTAAGACTCCACACAAAAACTACCAGAATAAACAATTTCAGCAAGATAGCAGGATACAAGATTAACATACAGAAATATGTTGCATTTCTTTACACTAACAATGAAATATCACAAATGGAAAGTAAAAAACAATCTCTCTTAAGATCGCAAAAAAAAAAAAAAATACCTAAGAATAAATCTAACCAAACAGGTAAAAAATTTACATGCTGAGAACTATAAAACATTGATAAAGGAAATGGATGATTTAAACACATGGAAAGATATCACATGTTATTGGATTGGAAGAATATTGTTAAATGGTCATACTACCCAAAGCAATCTATAGATTAAATGTAGGGCTTATGTGATCTCTATCAAATTACCCAAGACATCTGTCACAGAACTAGAACAAATAATCCTAAAACTTATGCGGAACCAGAGAAGACTCAGAATTGCCAAAGCAAGCCCGAGGAAAAAGGACAAAGCTGGAGGCATAACTCTTCCAGACTTTAGACAATATTACAACCTTACAGTAATCAAAAGAGCATGGTACCAGCACAGAAACAGACATATAGATCAGTGGAACAGAATAGAGAGCCCAGAAATAAACCCCCATACCTACTATCAATTCATCTTCAGCAAAGTAGGCAAGCATATACAATGCAGAAAAGACAGTCTTATCAGCAAGTGGTGCTAGGAAACCTAGACAGGCACATGTAAAGTAATGAAGCTAGAACACTCCCTCAGACAATATACAAAAATAAATTCAAATGCCCTAAAGACTTCAACGAAAACTTCCCTAATATGGGGAAGAAAACAACCACCCAAGTCCAAGAAACTCAGAGTCCCAAACAGGATAAACCTAAGGTGAAGCAACCCAAGACACATATTAATCAAACTAACAAAGATCAAACAGAAAGAGCAAATATTAAAAGCAGCAAGGGAAAAGTAACAAACAACACACAAGGGGATCCCCATAAGGATAACAGCTGATCTTTCAACAGAAACTCTTCAGGCCAGAAGGGAATGGCAGGACATACTTAAAGTGATGAAAGAGAAAACCTTACAACCCAGATTACTGTACCCAGCAAGGATCTCATTCAAATATGAAGGAGCAATCAGAAGCTTTACAGACAAGCAAAAACAGAGAATTCAGCACCACCAAACCAGCTCTTCAACAAATGCTAAAGGATATTCTCTAGACAGGAAACATAGTCAAGGTTTATAAAAACAAACCCAAAACAACAAAGTAAATGGCAACGGGATTATACTTACCAATAATTACCTTAAATGTGAATGGGTTAAATGCCCCAACCAAAAGACAAAAATTGGCCGAATGGATAGAAAAACAAGACCCCTATATATGCTGTCTACAAGACACCCACCTCAAAACAAGGGACACACACAGACCCCAAACTCAAGGGCTGGAAAAAGATATTTCATGCAAATAGAGACCAAAAGGAAACAGGAGTAGCAACACTCATGTCAGAAAATAGACTTTGAATTAAAGACTGTCACAAGAGACAAAGAAGGAAGCTACATAATGATCAAAGGATCAATCCAAGAAGATATAACAATTATAAATATATATGCCCCCAACATAGGAGCACCTCAATATGTAAGGCAAATGCTAACAAGAAAGGGGAAATTAACAATAACACAATAATAGTGGGGGACTTTAATACCCCACTCACACTTATGGATAGATCAACCAAACAAAATTAGCAAGGAAACACAAGCTCTACATAATACAATGGACCAGTCAGAACTACTTGACATATATATAGGGCATTTCACCCCAAAACAATGGAATTCACCTTTTTCTTCAAGTGCACACGAAATATTCTCCAGGACAGACCACATCCTGGGCCATAAATCTAGCCTTGATAAATTAAAAAAACTGAAGTCATTTCAAGTATATTTTCTGATCACAATGTGGTAAGATTAGATGTCAACTATAGGGGAAAAAACTATTAAAAATACAAACATATGGAAGCTAAACAACATGCTTCTGGATCACCAACATGTCAGGAATAAATAAAAAAAGGAAATCAAAATATGCATAGAAACAAATGAAAATGAAACCACGACAACCTGAAACCTATGAGATTCAGTAAAAGCAGTGCTAAGAGGAGATTCATAGCAATACAAGCCTACCTCGAGACACATCAAATAAACAACCTAACTTTACATTTAAAGCAACTAGAAAAAGAAGAAAAGAACCTCAAAGTTAGTAGAAGGAAAGAAATCATAAAAATCAGAGCAGAAATAAAAGAAACAAAGGAGATTATAGCAAAAATCAATAAAACTAAAAGCTGTTTCTTTGAGAAGATAAAATAGACAAACCATTAGCCAGACCCATCAAGAAAAAAAAAAAAAGGGAGAAGAATCAAATCAATAAAACTGGAAATGAAAATGGAGAAATCACAACAGACAACACAGAAATACAAAAGATCATAAGAGACTACTATGAGCAATTATAAGCCAATAAAATGGACAACTTGGAAGAAATGGACAAATTCTTAGAAAAGTATAACCTTCCAAAACTGAACCAGGAAGAAATAGGAAATTTTTAAAGACCCATCACAAGCACAGAAATCAAAGTTGTAATAAAAAAATCTTCCAACAAACAAAAGCCCAAGACCAGATGGCTTCATAGGTGAATGCTACCAAAAATTTTAGAGAAGAGCTAACACTTATCCTACTCAAACTCTTCCAGAAAAAGAGGAAGGTAGACTGCCAAACTCATTCCATGAGGCCACCATCACTCTAATTCCAAAAGCAGACAAAGATGCCACAAAAAAGAAAACTACAGGCCAATATCACTGATGAACATAGATGTAAAAATCCTCAACAAAATCCTAGAGGACAGAATCCAACAATATATTAAAAGGATCATACATCATGACCAAGTGGGGTTTTATCCCAGGGATGCAAGTATTCTTCAATATTCACAAAATTAATGTGACACACCATATTAACAAATTTGAAAGATTAAAAAACATGATTATCTCAATAGATGCAGAGAAAGCCTTTGACAAAATTCAACACCCATTTATGATAAAAACTCTCCAGAAAGCAGGCATAGAAGGAACATACCTCAACATAATAAAAGCCATATTCCACAAACCCACAGCAAACACTATCCTCAATGATGAAAAACTGAAAGCATTTCTTCTAAAATCAGGAAGATAAGGGTGCCCACTCTCGCCACTACTATTCAACATAGTTTTCGAAGACCTAGCCACAGCAATCAAAGAAAAAGAAATAAAAGGAATCCAGATTGGAAAAGAAGAAGTAAAACTCCCCCTGTTTGCAGATGACATGCTCCTCTACATAGAAAACCCTAAAAATACCACCAGAAAATTACTAGAGCTAATCAATGAATATAGTAAACTTGTAGGATATAAAATTAATCCATAGAAATCCTTTGCATTCCCATACACTAACAATGAGAAAACAGAGAGACACATTAAGGAAATAATCCCATTCACCATTGCAACAAAAAGAATAAAATACTTAGGAGTAAATTTACCTAAAGAAACAAAAGACCTTCTCTCATAGCTCAGTTGGTAAAGAATCCAGCTGCAATGCAGGAGACCCCAGTTTGATTCCTAGGTTGGGAAGATCTGCTGGAGAAGGGACAGGCTACCCACTCCACTACTCTTGAGCCTCCCTTATGGCTCAGCTGGTAAAGAATCCACCTGCAATGTGGGAGACTTGGGTTCAATCCCTGGGTTGGGAAGATCCCCTGGAAAAGGGAAAAAGCTACTCACTCCAGTATTCTGGCCTGAGTCAGATACAATTGAGTGACTTTCACTTTCACTTTTCACATACAGAAAACTATAAAACACTGATGACAGAAATCAAAGATGACACAAATGGATGGAGAAATATACCATGTTTGTGGATTGGAAGAATATAGTGAAAATGAGTATACTATCCAAAGCAATCTATAGATTCAACACAATCCCTATCAAGCTACCAATGGTATTTTTCACAGAACTAGAAAAAATAATTTCACAATTTGTATGGAAACACAAAAGCCTCAAATAGCCAAAACAATCTTGAGAAAGAAGAATGGAACTGGAGGAGTCAACCTGCCTGACTTCAGACTATACTACAAAGCTACAGTACTCCAGACAGTATGGTACTGGCAGAAAGACAGAAATACAGATCCATGGCACAAAACAGAAAGCCCAGAGATAAATCCACACAACTATGGATACCTTATCTTTGACAAAGGAGGCAAAAATATACAATAGAGAAATGACAATCTCTTTAACAAGTGGCGCTGGAAAAANACTCCAGACAGTATGGTACTGGCAGAAAGACAGAAATACAGATCCATGGCACAAAACAGAAAGCCCAGAGATAAATCCACACAACTATGGATACCTTATCTTTGACAAAGGAGGCAAAAATATACAATAGAGAAATGACAATCTCTTTAACAAGTGGCGCTGGAAAAAACTGGTCAACCACCTATAAAAGCATGAAACTAGAACACTTTCTAACACCATACACAAAAACTCAAAATGGATTAAAGATCTAAACATAAGAACAGAAACTATAAAATTCCGAGAGGAAAACATAGGCAGAACATCCTGACATAAATCACAGCAAGATCCTCTATGACTCATCTCCCAGAGTAATGGAAATAAAAACAAAAATAAACAAATGGGAGCTAATTAAACTTAAAAGCTTTTGTACAATGAAGGGAACTATAGCAAGGTGAAAAGGCAGCCTTCAGAATGGGTGAAAATAATAGTGAACAAAGCAACTGACAATCTCCAAAATACACAAGCAGCTCATGCAGCTCAATTCCAGAAAAATAAACAACCCAATCAAAAAATGGGCCAAAGAAGTAAACAGACATTTCTCTATACAGATGGCTAACAAACACATGAAAAGATTCTCAACATTACTCATTATCAGAGAAATGCAAATCAAAACCACAATGAGGTACCATCTCATCCTGGTCAGAATGGCTGCCATGAAAAAGTCTACAAACAATAAATGCTGGAGAGGGTGTGGAGAAAAGGGAACCCTCTTACACTGTTGGTACGAACGCAAACTAGTACAGCCACTATGGAGGACAGTGTGGAGATTCCTTAAAAAATTGGAAATAGAACTGCCATATGACCCAGCAATCCCATTGCTGGGCATACACACCAAGGAAACCAGAATTGAAAGAGACATGTGTATCCCCATGTTCATCACAGCACTGTTTATAATAGCCAAGACATGGAAGCAACCTAGATGTCCATCAACAGATGAATGGATCAGGAAGTTGTGGTACACATACACAATGGAATATTACTCGGCCATGAAAACGAATACATTTGAATCAATTCTAATGAGGTGGATGAAACTGGAGTCTATTATACACAGTGAAGTAAGCCAGAAAGAGAAACACCAATACAGTATACTAACACATATATATGGAATTTAGAAAGATAGTAATGACAACCCTACATGCAAGACAGCAAAAAGAGACATAGATGTAAAGAACAGACTTTTTGAGTATGTGGGAGAAGGCGAGGGTGGGATGATTTGAGAGAATAGCACTGAAACATGTATATTACCATATGTAAAACAGATGACCAGTTCAAGTTTGATGCATGAAGCAGGGCACTCAAAACTGGTGCTCTGGGACAACTCAGAGGGATGGAGTGGGGAGGGAGGTGGGAAGGGGGTTCAGAATGGTGGGACACATGTGCACCCGTGGCTGATTCATGTTGATGTATGGCACAAACCACAATATTGTAAAGTTATTAGCCTCCAATTAAAATAATAAATAAATAAATACATTCAGATGTCCTGGAGACTTCAACACAGACGTGATATCAAACTCCTAGAAGAGAACATAGGCAAAACATTCACTGACATAAATTGTTGCAATGTTTTCTTAGGTCACTCTCCCAAGGTAACAGAAATAAAAGTAAAAATAAACAGAACCATATCAAACTTAAAAGCTTTTGCATAGTAAAGGAAAACATAAACAAAAGACAACCAATGCAATGGGAGACGATACTTGCAAATGATGCAATCAAGGGTTTAATTTCTAAAATATACAAACAGCTCACACAACTCAATAACAAAAAACTAAACACAATAAAAAAAAAAAAGTGGGCAAGACCTAAATAGACATTTCTCCACAGATGATCAATAGGCACATGAAAGCAATACTCAACATTGCTACTTATTAGAGAAATGCAAAATTAAAACTATGATGAGGTATCGCCTCACACCAATCAGAATGGCCATCACTAAAATGTCTACAAACAACAAATGCTAGAGAGGATGTGGAGAAATGGGAACTATTCTACACTGTTGGTGGAATGTGGACTGGTGCAGTCACTACAGCAAACAATATGGAGATTACTTAAAAAGTAGAAATAGTTACCAAATGATCCAGCAATCCCATTCCTGAGCACATATCCAGAGAATACTATAGTTTGAAAACGTATATGCACCCTAATGTTCACAGCAACATTATTTACAATAGCCAAGACATGAACTCAACCTCAACGTCCACCATTAGATGAATGGATAAAGAAGATGTGGTATACACACACACACACTACAACAACACACAGTGGAATACTACTCAGCCATTAAAAAAGAATGAAATAATGCCCTATGCAGCAACATGGATGCAACTAATGATTATCATACTAAGTGAAGTCAGTCAAAGATAAATACCATATATCACTTATATGTGGAATCTAAAACATGATACAAATGAAATTATTTACAAAACAGAAATAGACTCTCAGACATAGAAAAGTAATTTATGGTTACCAAAGGGGAAAGAAAATTAAGATGGATAAATTAGGAATTTGGGATCAGCAGATACAAACTGGTATATATAAAATAGATAAACGACAAGGTCCTGCTGTGTAGCACAGGAAACTATATGCAGCATCCTGTAATAGGCCGTGATGGAAAAGTACATAATAATCACTTTGCTTATACCAGAAACACAACATTGTAAATCAAGTACACTTCAGTAAATAAATAAAAATCTAAAATACTAGAAAAAATAATGTCAAAACTAAGTGTTGACAGGGACATAGAGCCACTTGAATCCTCAGACATTGTTGGTGGGGGTGCAAAACAGTGCTGCCAGTCTAGCTATATTATCTTGGGCAAATTACTTAACTTCTGTGATCTCTGGTTCCCTTTTGTATAAAAAGGAAGGTTCAAAGCAGATTGGAGAGCATGAGTTCGTGTCCCCTAAAGCCCTATACTTATTCCTGTTCTAATGGAAACACTGTAGCCTCTGCCTGTCCAGTACCTGTTCCTTTTTCTGGNTTATCTTGGGCAAATTACTTAACTTCTGTGATCTCTGGTTCCCTTTTGTATAAAAAGGAAGGTTCAAAGCAGATTGGAGAGCATGAGTTCGTGTCCCCTAAAGCCCTATACTTATTCCTGTTCTAATGGAAACACTGTAGCCTCTGCCTGTCCAGTACCTGTTCCTTTTTCTGGTAATGGCCTATAATTTTCCCTGCTGTGACTGTGTGGTGTGGTGGGAGGTGGGGGGGGGTGTAGTGGGGGGGAGTGGTGCTGATTCCATTATTGCCTGCCCCCTGGCCATGACCCCAGCTGCAGGGAAGGACATGTGACCCAGCCTGGCCAATCTAGGCACAATTCAGGGATGTGCACATGATCCAGGCTGGACCAACTGAGAGCCATTCTCAGTCAGGACTTTCTCTGGGGCCATTATAGAAAACGCTCTTTCTGCAGATGGCACCAATCTGAAAGGATAAATCTGGAGCTGCCAAGGGACCACCTCTGCCACCACTTAAGAGAGCCTGCCAGAGAATAAAGGCCACTCTGAGTGAAACGGGGTCAAGTAATGCAAAGAGGTATACTTGATCATTTGAGCTCCTGAATCCAGCCATGCCTGAATCTAGAACAGTCCCTTGGACTTTTCAGTTATTTGAGCAATAAATTCTCTTTCATGCTTAAAGGCCATTTAAGGTGGGTGTGTCACTTACATCTGAAAGAATCCTGACAGATATGACCATGAATTCTTATTAAATGGCCATGGTGAACTAGATACTGTAAAGAAACACTTGATGCCATTAAAGAAATCTAAGATTGAGGCAATATTAAGGCAAAATACACAAGATACAAGCTAGATGGCAGCACCAAACTACTTAATTTAACATGTTCAATTTCTAGATGGAGGGCACAGAGATGAATGCTGTCGTCTCCCCACCAAAAATGGCACAGAGAGGATAGACCCCTTCTTTCAAGCCCTCCATCCTAAAAGAAAATCGGAGTAGCTCCTTACTGATCTCTCTGCCTCTAGTACTGGTTCCTTCCAACCCATCCTCCACAAAGGGAGGTCACAGAAAGACCTAGAATCTCAAGACTTCACTGCTCTGCTCAGAATTCTCCAACCCACAGGACAGAACACCCAGATATAAACCCATACACCTATGGTTAATTAATATATAACAAAGGAGGCAAGACTACATAATGTTCAACAAATGGTGCTGGGAAAACTGGATAGCTACATGTAAAAAGAATGAAATTAGATCATTAACACCACACACAAAAATAAGCTCAGAATGGATTAAACACCTAAATGTGAAATCAGACATACTAAAACTCCTAGACGAAAACATGGGCAGAACACTCTCTGACATAAATCATAGCAGTACCTTTTTTCAAGCCATCTCCTAGAATAAGGACAATAAAAACAAATGGGACCTACCTAAACTCAAAAGCTTTTGCACAGCAAAGGAAACAATAAACAAAATGAAAAGACTACCCACAGATTGGAAGAAAGTATTTGCAAATGATGTGACTGAAAAGAGATTAGTCTCCAAAATTTGCAAACAGCTCATGACACTTAATAGCATCAAAACAAACAACCCAATCAAAAAAACAGGCAGAAGACCTAAACAGACATTACTCCAAAGAGGATGTACAAATGGCCAAGAGGCACATGAAAAGATGCTCAATATCACTAATTATTAGAGAAATACAAATCAAAGCTTCAATGAGATATCAGTCTACACCAGCCAGAATGGCTATCATCAAAAAATCCACAAATAATAAATGCTGGAAAGGATGTGGAGAACAGAGAACCCTCCCACACTGTTGGTGGTAATTTAAATTGGTGCAGCCACTTATGAAGAACAGTATGAATAGAGCTACCACTGACCTTACAATCCCACTCCTGAGCATGTATCCAGAGAAAAACATGATCCAAAAGGATACATGTACTCCAGTATTTACTGCAGCACTGTTTACAATAGCCAAGACATGAAAGCAACCTAAATGTCCATCAGCAGGGGGATGGATAAGAAGATGTGGTACATATATATAATGGAATATTATTCAGCCATTAAAAAGAATGAAATAATGCCATTTGCAGCAACATGGATGGACCTAGAGAGTGTCGCATTGAGGGAAGTTAAGTCAGAGAAGGACATCCTTTACATGTGGAATCTAAAAAGAAAGGCTATAAAAGAATTCTTACAAAATAGAAAGACTCACAGACTCTGAGAATAAACTTATGATTGCCTATGCTAAGTCTGACTATTTGTGACCCCATGGGCTGTAGCCTGCCAGGCTCCTCTGTCCATGGGATTCCCTAGGCAAGAATACTGGAGTGGGTTGCCATGCCCTTCTCCAAAGGATCTTCCTGACCCAGGAATCGAACCCAAGTTTCCTGTGACTCCTGCGTCAAAGACAGATTCTTTACCACTGGGCCAGTACACACTGCTATAGTAAAATGGACAACAAGGACCTACTGTATAGCACATGAAACTCTGCTCAATGTTGTGCGGCAGTCAGGATGGGAGGGGAGTTTGGGGGAGAATGGATACATGTATATATATGGCTGAGACCCTTCACTGCTCACCTGAAACTCACAACATTGTTAGCTGGCTAATACTCCAATACAAAATAAAAAGTCAAAAAAAAAA
>SJYA01008646.1:0-16224 GCA_006410615.1 Neotragus moschatus
TTGGTGATGGACAGGGAGGCCTGGCGTGCTGTGATTCATGGGATCGCAAAGAGTCAGACATGACTGAGCAACTGAACTGAACTGAACTGACTGACTTTCATCAATATCCTTGATGTGTTTTGAAATAATGTGAACAATGCCTAATATTCAATATCTTGTTCATCATGTTCTTCAGATATTTTGTTTTCACACAGATCACTTCTCTGCTTGTACTGCCAGTTACTGAGAGTGAGGTTTCTATGATTGTGTGTTAATATTTTCTTACACAGTTTGATGCCCCATTATGAGGTGTGTACAAAATTTCAAATGTGACTTCTGGATGAATTAAACATTTAACATAACATGCTCACTCTNCAGATATTTTGTTTTCACACAGATCACTTCTCTGCTTGTACTGCCAGTTACTGAGAGTGAGGTTTCTATGATTGTGTGTTAATATTTTCTTACACAGTTTGATGCCCCATTATGAGGTGTGTACAAAATTTCAAATGTGACTTCTGGATGAATTAAACATTTAACATAACATGCTCACTCTCCTCATTTCTTGTAATGGGTTTGACTTGTAGTGGATATGATTTTTTTTTTTTTTTAACTTAAATGGCAGACACAACAGCCACATCTGGTCATTTTGTTTGTTTTAATTTCTGGCTGGTGTGGTCTTCGTTGCGGCACATGGAGTCTGTTGCGGAGTGCAGACTCTTCATTGTGAGGCTCGGCCTCCTCTCTGGGAGTGGTGTGCAAGCCGCACAGCTCATGAGCTCTGAGGTTGTGGTGCGGGTGCTTGGTTGCCCCACGTGGGATCTTAGATCCCCCAGTCAGCAATTGAACCCAAGTCTCCTGCATTGGAAGGATTCGCTGGACCACCAGGGAAGTCTCCTTGATTCTAATATCAATATAGTTAGACTGTATGTGTGCCTGTTAGTCTCTCAGTCATGTCTGACTCTTTGTGACCCCAAGGACGGTAGCCCGCCAGGCTCCTCTGTCCGTGGAATTCTCCAGGCCAGAATACTGGAGTGGGCTGCCATGCCCTTCTCCAGGGGATCTTCCCAGCCCAGGGATTGAATGCTGGTCTCCTGCATCGCAGGCAGATTGTTTATTGTTTGAGCTACAGGGAAGTCTAATTAGACTAAGTACATATACATTTATCTTTCAATCTTTTTATGACCTTATGGTTTTCTTTCACTTGCAGTTCAGTACAGTTAGATTTTATTAGGGTTTATCTGTTGGTCTTTGCCTTTTAAGTGAACTTTAATTCTATGTACACTTGTTTTAATCAGTGGTATATCTAGATTTGCAATTACTCTCATGTTGTGTTCTTATCTTGATCTTTCTTTGTTATTTAGTCTCTCATTTCTTCTTTTATCCTGCACTGACACTTTTTTCTCTTTAAAAATTTTCTCTGACAGTTCAGAGAAAGTACAGTATATTTCTACTATTTTAGTTATTAGTCCACAAAGACTGTATTTTCTTGGGCTCCAAAATCACTGCAGGTGGTGACTGCAGCCATGAAATTAAAAGATGCTTGCTCCTTAGAAGAAAAGCTATGATAAACTTAGACAGCATATTAAAAACAGAGACATTACTTTGCTGACAAAGGTCTGTCTAGTCAAAGCTATGGTTTTTCTAGCAGTCATGTGTGGATGTGAGAATTGGACCATAAAGAAAACTGAGTGCCTAGGAACTGATGCTTTTGAACTGTGGTGTTGGAGAAGATTCTTGAGAGTCCCTTGGACTGCAAGGAGATCCAGCCAGTCTGTCCTAAAGGAAATCAGTCCTGAATATTCATTGGGAGGACTGATGCTGAAGCTCCAATACTTTGGCCACCTGATGTGAAGAACTGACTCCTTACAAAAAGCCTGATGCTGGGCAAGATTGAAGGCAGGAGGAGAAGGGGATGACAGAGGACTAAATGGATGGATGGCATCACCGACTCAATAGACATGAGTTTGAGTAAGCCCTGGGAGTTGATGATGGACAGGGAAGCCTGGCGTGCTGCAGTCCATGGGGTGGAAAAGAGTTGAACACAACTGAGTGACTGAACTGAACTGTTATCACCTTTATGTTTAATTCATCAAATATTAACACAAAATACCTTCTCCATGTATGAGGGGCTTCCATCATAGCTCAGTTGGTAAAGTCTCTGTCTGCAGTGAAGGAGACCTGGGTTCAATTACTGGGTCGGGAAGATCCCCTGGAGAAGGAAATGGCAACCCACTCCAGTATTCTTGCCTGGAGAATCCCATGGACAGAGAAGCCTGGCGGGCTACAGCCCTTGGGGTCACAAGAGTTGGACACAACTTAGTGACTAAACCACTGCCACCATCATGTATTACAAAGACCCTAGGATATCCTAATCATCTCTCTATAACTGGCATAATTGTCATGAGTTCAACATTTCTGTTTTGGTAACACAAGGTTATTACAGTTTTTCATAGTTAATTATTCACAATTTATTCACAGTTTATCTCATCTTTGTCTTTTTTTTGTGCTTCATTCCTCTTTTCATTTTAGATCTTCTAGTACTTCTGTCCTTCCAGGTGAAATATGCACTTAATTTCTTGTAGATAGAGCCTTTCGGTGCAAACCATCTCTGTGTTTGGTTTCTGAAAAGGCTGTATTTCACTGGTGTTGCTGAACGATGTTATTTCCAGGTATAGACTTCCAGGTTGGATCGTTTGACCTCATCACACTGTAGATCTCTTTAGCTGTCTCCTTGCTTGGACTGTTGGGGCTGGTACGTCCTCTTTCCGGTTAGATGTCATCCTTTGAAGGTGAGCTCTCTTTTCCTCCAACTACCTTAAACATGTTGTTTGCTGCTCTTGTAATTTCACTAAGATGTTTCTGTGCATAAATTTTGTTCAGATTTATTCCAAATGGAATTAATTGGCCTTCTTGAATCAATGATATCTTTAATTGCTTTTTATTTAAAAATATTGTCAGCCATTACCTTTAAAAATATCATCTCTTTCATTTGTCTGTCTCCATCTCTTTCTGGAGCGTTGATGAGATGAGTGTGAAGTGATCTCACTGTTCACGCAGTGACCTCTCTTTCTTTGTCTCCGTCTCTTGGTCTTTCTGGATGCTTTTTTGGTATAATTTATTCTTATGTAACTCTGAGCTTATTAATTCCTCCTCCTTTCTGATGCTGTCTAATCAGGTATTAAATCTATCCACTGAATTATTAATTTCAACAATTATATTTTCGCTTGTGGAAGTTGTGTTTGCTTTATCGGAAAGTCTGCTCCTCATTGTTCACCTTCATTGGTTTCTCTCTGCTTCCGGGAACGCGTTACTGGTTTGGGCTGTTTATGCATTTTTATTTCCTTTCTTTTCTTTTCATTCTTGTTTCTGCCAGCTCTTCTTCATTGTGTCCTGTTTCTTTGTCTACTCCATGGTTTCTTGCACAGGTAACGGAGCGTTGTTCTTTCCCTGGGGAATCTCTGTGAGTCCTGGAGTGTAAGTAGCTGCTGCAGAGGGGGTCTGGATTTGATTCCTTCAGGACCTGGAGAGTGCTGCTGTCTAGGACCTCTTTTGTGGAAGGCTCAGGTGGCATTTTATTTGGACCATGAATGTATGAACGTGGGTTGCTACTCCGTGTCTGAGTGGCTTTTTGTTAACAAAACTTAGAGGGTGCTTTTCCCGCCGAGTGCCAGTTTAGAGACTGGTGCCTTCCCACGCTGTCTCGGGTGGGCAGCAGGCATGTCTGTGCTTCACCTGTGTGCTCACTGCCCCAGGGGTGGGTCCTCAGAGTGCTCCCGTCTTGGGAAGATTCTGGGCTTTGCCTTCTTTTCTTCAAAAGGCCAGACATTTGAAGTTCAAGTTCACCACGAGTAACCTCACGGTGAAAACCGGCTTTTGTGCTCTGTCTCAGTTCAGCTCAGTTCAGTCGCTCAGTCGTGTCCGACTCTCTNGGCATTTTATTTGGACCATGAATGTATGAACGTGGGTTGCTACTCCGTGTCTGAGTGGCTTTTTGTTAATAAAACTTAGAGGGTGCTTTTCCAGCCGAGTGCCAGTTTAGAGACTGGTGCTTTCCAACGCTGTCTCGGGTGGGCAGCAGGCGTGTCTGTGCTTCACCTGTGTGCTCACTGCCTCAGGAGTGGGTCCTCAGAGTGCTCCCGTCTTGGGAAGATTCTGGCCTTTGCCTTCTTTTCTTCGAAAGGCCAGACATTTGAAGTTCAAGTTCACCACGAGTAACCTCAAGGTGAAAACCGGCTTTTGTGCTCTGTCTCAGTTCAGCTCAGTTCAGTCGCTCAGTCGTGTCCGACTCTCTGAGACCCCATGAATCTCAGCGTGCCAGGCCTCCCTGTCCATCACCAACTCCCGGAGTTCACTCAGACTCACACCCGTCGAGTCAGTGATGCCATCCAGCCATCTCATCCTCGGTCGTCCCCTTCTCCTCCTGCCCCCAGTCTCTCCCAGCAGCAGAGTCTTTTCCAGTGAGTCAACTCTTCGCATGAGGTGGCCAAAGTATTGGAGTTTCAGCTTTAGCATCTTTCCTTTCAAAGAAATCCCAGGGCTGATCTTCAGAATGGACTGGTTGGCTCTCCTTGCAGTTCAATGGACTCTCAAGAGTCTTCTCCAACACACAGTTCAAAAGCATCGATTCTTTGGCGCTCAGCCTTCTTCTACCTCTCTTGTTTTTGTCTTCCCTGAGCTCAGAGATGGCCTGTTTTATCTGTCAGTCCATGAATGCACTTAATAAATTATAAAGCAAGTTTTATCTGGTATTTTTTTTCTTCAGGGGCCAATCCAGATATCCATGCAGCCAGAGTAAATTCTAGAGCAGAGTTTATAAAGTTGTTGTCCCAGTGATCAGGTCATGACGTCAACTTAGAGGATTTTAAAGGTGACCAGTATTTTACTTTATTTTTGCTTTTTTTGATGCTTACCTAAATTTATTATTACTGTTTTTTAATTTATTTATTAATTTTTTGGCTTCATTGCATGACAAGTGGGATCTTAGTTCTCTAACCAGAGTTCAAACCCTCTTCCCCTGAAAAGGAACCACAGATTCTTAACCACTGAACCACCAGGGAAATTCCATGATCATTACTTTAAAATAGAACAGAATGAAATTAAGTGAAATAGAAAGCATCAGTATTCATTCGACCCAGTAAGAGTAAGTATTCTGTCATCAGACTCTGAGTTCATGGATGGACCCGTGTTCGAATGTGAACATGTGGATAACTGGATCCCAGTAAAGTGTGTCTTTTATTTCTGGTAATATTACAACTGTCTCCAGGGTAGAGTGGTGCTTCTCAGACCATCTGGGGATCTTGCTGGAATTCAGATCCTGATTCAGCAGGTCTGAGCTGGAGGCCTGACGCTCTGCTCTGCCTGCAGGCTCCTGACGGTGCTGGTCGGCGCAGGGCTCTGAAGCGCGCTGAGTCGGCATGGCTCCATCTGCTCCCGGCCTCCCCTGCACATCCCAGAAGCTGGTACAGGAAGCAGGTTCATCACGAGATGGATGGGGGTGGGAAAGGGCGCAGGGCACAGCCTTTAAAAGCATGACACGGCCCTTGAAGACATGACGAAGGCTGGTTAGAGCCCGCTAGGTCCAAGGTGGCGGAAGGCCCAGCCTGCAGTAGACCTTGCCGCCCGCTGTAAACACACCAGCAGCTGGAGGACACACCCACCAGCGCAGTGAGGGTTCTGGTGGAACCGTAAAAGGCCAAAAAGTGGGCGGTGGCCCAATTCCTGGAAATCTCCACTCCTTCCCCCCAAATAATTGGGATAATCTCCCCACTCGTTAGCTTATGAAGTTGCCCAGCCCGTAAAGACTAACGGGGGCCACTCTCCCTTCCCTAGTCGACCCATGCCCTGGGCTGCTCTCTCCTCCTGAGACGCACCGCATCCTCCCTGTGGAGTGCCTGTCTCTCTCAACGAACCCGCTTCCAGTTTGCTACGGCTCCCTCCTGACTTCCTTCCTGCATGAAGCCAAGGACCCCTGCTTGGCGCCCTGTCCCAGGGACTCCCCTGGGAGCAAGAATACAACCATCCTCTGAGCCCCAGTTTCTGGCAGCTGTCACACCCAAAGCCTCTTCCTGCTCAGCTCCAGTCTTACAGGCAACCAGGCCGACGCGGCCCGTGATGGAGCCCAGTCTAAGAGGTGTGGGGTCACCCAGTCTCGTCCCCATTTTTGAGTATGCCGAGGGCTCACAGAACCACGACACCATAAACCGTGTGCGCTCAGGACCGCCCTCTCGGCAGCCTCTGAAACAGCGGGCACCATTTATCTTCAGGCACTCAGCTTTCTCTGCTGCAGAAATTTTTCCCTCTACAAGACGTGCATACCAAATTTCCAGAAGTCAGTCACTGAGGGCTAATGAAAATGCCCAATAAATTCGGAATACACCTTCCAACGACAACACCATATGCAAATGACAACGTAATTCCATTATTAAACGTTACTCCTGGAGCACTCGTGTGAGGCAGAGCCGTTTGAATTGTGGGCCCAGGAAAATTGCTGTTGTGCTTTCTGGCAGCAACAAAGGCTGGAGTCAAAGGCTGTAAAATATCACAGGCTTCACCGCCCGCCTTTGTTTTTCAATGTAAACTACTCGCATTACTATTTGCATATCAATGCAAACTTCCTTTTGCTAAATCATGCAAATGAAAGAGCAGGGTCCAGGACAGCAGTGAATGGAACGCTGGGGATCACTTTGCAAGCTATTTCTTTTTTATTTATCCCAGATCCCCAAACATTTGGGCCAGTCAGGCCAGTAAAGCAATTACTCTTGAGTCTCTGGCTCAAAAGCGCTTGTGTTTATGGTGCCTGGTTGATCTGGCTTGGATTTAGAGATTAGAGGGCAGGAGCCGGCTTCAACTGCTCTCTGAATCTCTGGTGTTTTGAGAGGAGAGGTGGGGTGTTGTGAGGGATGCTGAAAGTGAAAGTTGTACAATCGTGTCTGACTCTGTGACCCCATGGACTCTACAGTCCCTGGAGTTCTCCAGGCCAGAATACTGGAGTGGGTTGCTTTTCCCTTCTCTAGGGGATCTTTCCAACCCAGGGATCGAACCCACGACTCCCACATTGCAGGTGGATTCTTTACCAGCTGAGCCACATGGGAAGCTCAAGAATACTGGAGTGGGGAGCCTATCCCTTCTCCAGCAGATCTTCCCAACCCAGGAATGGAACTGGGGTCTCCTGCATTGCAGGTGGATTCTTTACCAACTGGGCTGGGATGCTAGGGGATGCTAAAATGTCTGGCTTCTTTTTTTTTTTTTTTTAAGTTTGGAGATTGCAGTCTTGACTCCATGATCTTCTAACCATCAACCAAGTTGACAGGAGCAGGTGCAGGCACAAAGCTTTTCTCTGATTCACATTCAGAGAGGAGACAAGGATGGGAGGCTTACCATCTCTTTGTGTTGATAAAGGTGTCACTTCTCTGCTCTAACTGGGCTGTAACCCCATTCCTTTCCCTAAATAATATCAAACCAGTCAATCCTCATGGAAATCAACCCCGAATATTCACTGAAAGTGTTAGGGGAAGCACACTGACTGAGACCGCCCACCCTGGCCAGGCACCATAGTAACCATTTGCAGAGCTGTTTTATGACAGGAGATCCTGATAAGGAAGACAGGAAGACGGAACTAATAAGCCACCACCAACCAGAAGAGTTCGGGAAAGGTCTAAAGGAGATACCGCGTGTCCGTCCACTTCGTGGAATCCCTCTCACTAGCATCCATCTTGGCTGAGCGATGCGTCGTGCACCACCAGGAAAGACTCTGAATTAGAATGATTGGCCAAAAACCACCGGGAAACTAATCCCATCACCATAAAACCCAAGACTGTGAGCCACGCGGCAGAGCCCCTCACCCTACTGCTCTCCACTCAGGTGCCCTCCCCAACAAAATCTCTTGCTTTGTCAGCACGTGTGTCTCCTCAGACAATTCATTTCCGAGTGTTAGACAAGAGCCCAGTTTCGGGCCCTGGAAGGGGTCCCTCTTCCTGCAACAGAAGGACTGATGCTGAAGCTGAAGCTCCAGTACTTCGGCCCCCTGATGTGAAGAACAGACTCATTGGAAAAGACCTTGTTGCTGGGAAAGATTGGGGGCAGGAGGAGAAGGGAATGACTGAGGATGAGATGGTTGGATGGCATCACAGACTCTATGGACATGAGTTTGAGCAGACTCCGGGAGGTGGTGGAGGACAGGGGGCCCTGGTGTGCTGCAGTCCACGGGGTCACAAACAGTTGGACACACTGAGCGACTGAAGAACAGTGTTGACAAAGATGTCACACGTCCGCTGGGACTTGGTCACAATCCCATTCCTTTCCCTAAATGGTTCCAAAATAACATTGTAAGCAATTGTGAAGGCATATGACCTGTGAAACGTCGAATGGCCAAATAATAATAAGAAGCCCTCGTGACTCAGTTCTGCACCCTCCGGCCTCTGCGCCTCCTCCCTGGGGCTGCCCTGCAGGCTCAGACCTGTCTCGTGTCCGCAGTGTTTCATCTTTGAATTTCCCCTTGGTAAACACCACAGTCCCCAAGACCAAAATGGAGTGTTTCCTTTGTTTATGTTCGCAGGACCGCACTGGGACAATAAACCAGGGACTGGGAGTCCAGTGTGGCCCGGGCGCAGGGGGTGTCACTCTGTCCTGGTGGGGCAGCCCTTGCTGTCAGCCCTTGGCTGCTGTTTAGATGCTCAGTCTTGTCTGGCCCTTTGCAAACCTGTGGCCTGCAGCCCTCTGGGCTTGTCTGTCTAGGGGATTTCCTCAGCAAGTGTGCTGGAGTGGGCTCCCATTTCCTCCTCGGGTGGAGGGGAGTCTTCCCGACCCAGGGATCGAACCGGCGTCTCCTGCTTTGGCTTCACCCCTCCCATCAGCCTCTCTGTCCTTCCATTCTCCTCTCCTACCACCTTCCTGGGTGGGATCTTTGTCTGTTTCCCCGACCCCTCCTCCACCTCCTTGGCCTCTGTGAATCCATCAAATATCAGACTTTTCATGAGCTGATGGGTCAACCCCACTGTCAAACACTCACTTACTGCACCGGTTCACGCTGGACCGCCGCGGAGTCACTGCTGTGGCTGTGGGCCCTCGAGGTCGGGGGCTTGTCCCCTGATCAGGCCTGGCCTGCCGTGTAGCACGTGCTCCACAGGCACTTGTGAAAAACTGCACGAACAGAGGAAAGAGCAGTCGCGTCCAGCCAGTGTGTGATGGAACCTGACTCAGAGCCAGTCTTTCTGGCCCCCAAACGAGGTTGTTTCCCTTTCCCTGCTCATCACCCGGCAAGGAGAACTGTGGGAGCTGCCCGGAAGATGCCTGGAGGGCTGCACCCAGTCTGCCTGGTCCCTCTTGTCCTGCAGCCCCTGAGGCCACCGAGCAGTCCAGCTGTAGCGCCACGCTGACCCGGGAAGCCACCTCTAGTCCTCAGTGTCCCAGCCCCGGGCTGGTCCTGATGGTGACGTTGAGGAATAGCAGGACTTACGTGGAGACAGAGGCCGCGGGGCCGCAGGGAGAGGCATGTCTCTGTGGAAGCTGCTCTGATGTGTCTTGTCTGGCAGCCCCGTCCAGCCCTGCCAGTCACAGCTCGGGCTGAGCCAGCCATGGAACTTGGGGTGCCTGCTTCCTGCTCTGTCACGCGTTTGTCTTCTGAGATGTGACGGGGAGGGTGCCAGCTGTGCTCCCCCAGGGAGTGGGGTGATACAGCCGGAGCAGGTGACTTGTCTGCCTCCTCTCTGACTCCCTATGTTGGGGACCCTCAGCCCCATAGCCTTGGAGGGGCTGAGGGCACAGAGGCTCATCAGGGCGCCCAGGGGCCCATGAGACAGCAGCTTGTGTTGGGTGGTTTCCAGATGACATGGCCGTGCTGGGGATCCCAGAGGAAGCCTCCTCTGCCAGTCCCCTCTAGACAGTCCCCGAGATTAGAGGCGGGGCCAGGGTGCTCCCTTGAGAGTCATCCTGCCCTCCTGAGGCCCCTCCTTTAGAGTGCTCTGTGTGGCTCAGAGGTCTTCCTGCTGCCATGGGGACACACCTCCTCAGAGCTGCTCTGCAGGGCTCCCCCTCTGAGAACCTTGTCTGCTCCCTGATTTAATCAGTTCTCCCAGTGAGCGACTCTGATCTCTTGTAGCGTTTATCACAGGGGACGCATCGCTATCCACTGCCTGTTTCCCCAGTGGATGGTCACTGGGGGACAGGCCTGCCCATCCAGCATGGCTCACGGTGGCCTCACTTGGCTGGACGCCTGGCGAGCAGGGCCTGTCCACTGAGCCATTGTCCGCAAGGAGCATTTTTCTGGGGGAGCAACCTGATTTTTAAGACGTGAAAAGATCTTGGCAAGAAGTGAAAACAGTTATTTAAAATGTGCAGATGCCTGTCGACCTCGGGAGGCAGACAAGTCACCCACTCTGGGAGCTGATTGTGACTGGATCCTGGGATATCGGCACAATGGCCTCACGTGGTGCCTTAGACCCAGCAGTGCGATGCTCTGCTTTTAGGGATGGGAATCAGTTCAGTTCAGTCGCTCAGTCGTGTCCGACCCTTTGCGAACCCATGAATCGCAGCACGCCAGGCCTCCCTGTCCATCACCAACTCCTGGAGTTCACTCAGACTCACGTCCATCGAGTCAGTGATGCCATCCAGCCATCTCATCCTCTGTTGTCCACTTCTCCTCCTGCCCACAATCCCTCCCAGCATCAGAGTCTTTTCCAATGAGTCCACTCTTTGCATGAGATGGCCAGAGTACTGGAGCTTCAGCTTTAGCATCATTCCTTCCAAAGAAATCCCAGGGCCGATCTCCTTCAGAATGGACTGGTTGGATCTCCTTGCAGTCCAAGGGACTCTCAAGAGTCTTCTCCAGCACCACNCCCAGAGTTCACTCAGACTCACGCCCATCGAGTCCGTGATGCCATCCAGCCATCTCATCCTCGGTCGTCCCCTTCTTCTCCTGCCCCCCAATCCCTCCCAGCATCAGAGTCTTTTCCAATGAGTCAGCTCTTCACATGAGGTGGCCAAAGTACTGGAGCTTCAGCTTTAGCATCATTCCTTCCAAAGAAATCCCAGGGCCGATCTCCTTCAGAATGGACTGGTTGGATCTCCTTGCAGTCCAAGGGACTCTCAACAGTCTTCTCCAACACCATAGTTCAAAAGCATCAATTCTTCAGCCCTCAGCTTTCTTCACAGTCCAACTCTCACATCCATACATGACCACTGGAAAAACCATAGCCTTGACTAGATGGACCTTTGTTGGCAAAGTAATGTCTCTGCTTTTCAACATGCTGTCTAGGTTGGTCATAACTTTCCTTCCAAGGAGTAAGCGTCTTTTAATTTTATGGCTGCAGTCACCATCTGCAGTGGTGGGAATGCTCGTGGACAAACGAGAGCTCACAGTGCTTCTTGAGTTTTTGTGTTTTGCTCTTTTGGAGGAAAGTGTAGGAGGAGAAAGGTCTTGGCTGAGCTGACCCTTTGAGTTGGATGCCTCAGCTGGCTGTTCTCGGGGTGGAGGGTGCTGCTACTCCAGAGGGGACTTCTGAGATGGCACTGGGGACCCAGGGTCTGCCCTCGTGGGGTCTGATGTTACCCTGGGGAGTGTGCCTGTGGAGGGGCAGGGTCCCTGGACGGGGTGGGAGGGGGCGAGTGCCCAGAGATGTGCCTGACCAGAGAGAAGAGCCCAGTGTGTCTGCGTGAGGTGAGCGGGCACCTCAAACCCCCACACCCAGTCGCTCTCTGCCCATCCACTGGACCTGGGTCTGCACTCCAGGGGCGCTGGTCTCCATTAGTTACCGGATGTCTATCGCCATTTCTCAGACAAATTGCATCCTTCAGTGCCCCAAGAAGCGCTTCCGCAAACACTTGCAGAGTTTGGGGAATGTGTGCTCCTTGGGTACAAGAATCAGCCCAGGAGACACAGGAGGGTGCCTGGCTGGGGGACATTTGGAGGGGGTTGGGGTGGGGAGACTGGCCACCCCCAGCCTCGAGTGTGGACAGTGGGCGGTACCCATGTTGGTGGCGACTCGGGGTGAAGTCCCTGGCACAGGGCCACCTGGAGAGGACACAGAACGCCTACTGTGGTTTAACCATGGCAAACCCAGGCAGGTGGGGAGCACTAGAGGCCACAAAGTGCTCGTCAGAAGGTGAGGCCCCGCTGGCCCCGCCACCCCCTCAGACCCTCTGCACAGGCTCGCTGATGCCCACTAGCTCCCAAATGCCCTTGACGCCGCGGCCTCCCCTCCTACAGGGAGGACCTGCTCCTTCAGGGGGCTGGGTGGAGCCGGGCGTCTCCCTTGTCACCTCGGAGCACCGGCCACAGAGACAGGGTGGACATCCGCGGAGCAGCCATGGCCGAGTGGCCAGCGTCCTGGGAGATTCGCAGGGGGCTGGGGAGGGAGGTGTTCGAGCATGTCCTCAAAGTGCGCCTTCCGTTTGTAACAGTGCACTGAGACAGCTGGTGGGGGGCGGGTGGTCAGGACCTCCTGCCCGGGAGCAGGCCCACAAGCGCCGTCAGGACTCACGTCTTCCAGTTTCCGAGTCCGTGAGAGAATGACCGACGCGCTGTTCTCGGCAGTGAGGACACTGTCGCTGCACAAGGCTCATCCCTCCTGTGGCACGGGCACGCGCAGGGAGGCTGTTTCTGCATCAGAACCTTGTGCCAGAGAGCCACGCTAGGGGCAGTGGGCCTGAACGAGGCTGTGCTGTCCTCCGGGGTGGTGACGTGCGGAGGCTGGTGGTCACCACCAGCTGAGGGCGGCTGTTCCTGTCTCCGGGTGGTGGGGGAGCTGGAGTCCTGGGGTGCCCAGCTTGGCCCTTCAATGGAGAGAGACATGCCCCGAGGCTTGGGGATGTGGGGGAGGGCCCCCCGATGATTTCCACAGATGGTGACGTGACCCCATGGATTTGATGCCTCCCTGAGGGGCTCCCTGCAGGCTCCCCACACCCCCTTGCCCACCAGGCTCTCCCACCCTGCCCCTCCGCTCCCCGAGTCCTGCTCAGGTGCCCAGTGTCTGGCTGAGCCTCTGGGGTGAGGGGCGCTGGGGTCCCCAGTGAGAGGCTGAAGGGGCAGGCGCGGAGCTCCCACTCTGCTACGTCTGTGGGGATGCCCCTCCGGGAAGCACCTCTCACAGGCCTGGCATCCACACCAAAGCCTCAGGTTTCTCCTGGAGGGGTGTTCTGACCACTTGGGAGCTGCGTCCCCAGCCGCAGGCCTCAGACCAGCAGGAGCATCACTGAGACCCCATTTCCTGCTCAGTACAGCCTGGGGGACGGCTGTGGTTCACCTGCTGAGCCAGGACTCAGCCTGTCGCTGCTGTCCAGGGGGCCGGCACCCCTCAGGTCTGCCCCCTGCACCTGCCTTGGGCCTGGCAGGAAGCTGAAAGAACAGGTCGGGGTCATGGGGGTGAGAGGACAGGTTGGGGGTCACAGGGGTCAGAGGACAGGTCAGACACACTTGCCCTCTGCTCAGGGGCTACGGGGCGGGCTGGAGGGGCTGGTTGGGAGGGCAGCCCTGGGCCACTTCTCTGTTCATCTGCCCAGTGACCTCGGGGCAGTGTCCTCAGCTGAACACAAAGCTGACGAGGACAGGCAGGGCTCATGGCCAGCTTCAGCACGTGTGCAGCGGGCCTCTTGCCGCCCCCTTCTCAAGAAGCAGAAGACGTGGGTGCTTAGACGCCTGTCCCCTCGCCTCCCCCCCCTCTCCCCCCGCCCTGTGACTGTGGCGGTGGTGTCTCAGGAGGACGCGCTGTCCAGGCCATCAGAAGGTTCACACCCGGGCCTGCGTGTCTTTACAGCACACACACCTCAATAAGGCTGGAGAAACCCAAACCAGCACCCCCGGTGGCCATGAGACCCCTGGAGGCAGAGACAGGGTTTCAACCCAGGGTCCAGGGGCTCAGGGAGGGGTCCCCGCGAGAGCTGGTCAGGGTGCTCTGCCCCCAACAGCACAGCAGAGACCAGCCTGAGGCCCAGCCCTGCTCACCTGGATCAGACAGGGCAGCCAGGCCTCCTGGGGACACGGCACACTTGTCATAAGGTTAAAAGACCTGGACCCCCAGGACAGGGTGGCCCCCATCCTGCCATCCAGAGGGTGGTGGGGGAAACGGGGGCCTGGCCTAACAGGACGAATGCAGGGCTCTTTGCCTGAAATGATCTCAAACCATCTCTGCCAAAGTAGCTGCTGCAGCTGCTGCTAAGTGGCTTCAGTCATGTCCCACTCTGTGTGACCCCATAGACAGCAGCCCACCAGGCTCCGCTGTCCCTAGGATTCTCCAGGCAAGAGGACTGGAGTGGGGTGCCATTGCCTTCTCTCTGCCAAAGTGGAGAAGATATGTAAACCCGGTGATGGGCTTTTAATTTCAAGTTTTTTAAGAAAGTAATTTTGTAGCAGGTTCATTCTTTTACTCAGCTCTAGTTTTTCAGTGAGAGAGCCAGCTCCCAGCTAAGATAAATTTCAGCTGAGCCCTGGAGTGGAATCCAATTTAGACCTCCCCGGATTCGGCGGAGCTCATTAGCGTCGTTCTGCCTGTTCCGTTCCGGCTGCGCTGCTTCTGTTTGGTAAGCAGACCGGGAGATAAACGGGGATGCTGTTTGTGGCGGGTCATTGTTCCCTTTAATGTCCATGCTGCAAAGCGTGCGTTCTGATCACAATTAAAATGCTTTTATTCCATTTTAGCAGTAATTGAGCGAACCCAGCAATTTGTACTCCGATTCCCTCCATTAAGTAATTGACGGTCATGACCGCCGTCGGTAATAACACATCCAATCACACGCTTCTGCGTCTGAAGTAGCTCAGGACTGCCATTGCCCTGTGGACCATGGGTGGCCTCTGCACTTGCCTTCCTCGGCCGGGAGTCTGGGTTGTGGTGGGGATGCCTCAGCCCTTCCCTGTCTGCTCCCAACGTGGACCCAGTAAACTGGGGTCTGGGCTCAGCCTGCGGCCTGGCTCGGGGGCTGCGGGAGTGCCTCTGTGCTGTGGTGAGTGGACCTGGTGGGGAGGGAAGTGTTGTTCCAAGCAAGGTTTTTTCTCTCTCTTTTCCCAGAGTCCAGTCCCCTGGGTGGGCGTCCCCTCTCCTCCAGCCTGGCTCAGGTGTGCAGGTTCAGGTGGGAACCAGGGGAGACCCGGATGGAGCTGTTGTGTGATTTTGCCAAAGAAAGAGGAGCTGAGGGTGGAGGGTGGGCTTCAGAGTCTCACGTCACGGGATGCCCCCTTCCCGCACTCACCCTGGGGGCACGCCTCCCCTCCTAGCTGCCCAGGACCCACTCAGCATCTCATGAGGTGTGTGAGGCCCGAGGTAGCCGGCTCTCAGAAGCGGAGGGGGCCCCAGCAGACAGGCCCGAGCCCCTCCAGGTCCTCTCTCCTCCCGTCCAGGGTGCTCCAGGGCCAGTGCTGATCGGGGCCTGGCCCTGGACCTGTCCGTGCTTGAGCCCTTCAAAGCCCCGAGTGACACCTCCTGGCCTCGGCAGGTGGGGTGAGGTTGAGGAAGGGACCTTGGCACTGGAAGGCAAGCCCCCTGAGCGCAGGCTCCCCGCCTGCTGGCTGCCACCTGGCACACAGGTGTGCATGGCACGCAGGTGTGCGTGGCCCTGTGTGCCCAGGCTCTCGGCTGTGAGGGAGATGGGGGGCAGGGTCTAGGGGCCCTGTGGACGGGGCGGCTGGGTGGACATGTGGGGAGAGGAGGCTGGTGAAGGGACCGGAGAGGGAAAGTCCACGGTGTTCAGTGGGGAGAGTTGTGTCCTGAGGTGAGGAGCAAAGCTTCAGCCGGCCTCTGGTGGGAGAGTCAGGGGTCCCTGGCTGGGAGAGAGCGCTGACCTGACCGAGGTGGAGCGGGAGGTGGGCCTCAGTGTCTGGGGGCCCTGCGGGGTGGGTGTNCACGGTGTTCAGTGGGGAGAGTTGTGTCCTGAGGTGAGGAGCAAAGCTTCAGCCGGCCTCTGGTGGGAGAGTCAGGGGTCCCTGGCTGGGAGAGAGCGCTGACCTGACCGAGGTGGAGCGGGAGGTGGGCCTCAGTGTCTGGGGGCCCTGCGGGGTGGGTGTGACCCCACTTTACAGATGTCCCGCTCCTCCCACTAGAGTGGAAAGTAGATAAGATAGGAACAAGAAAGGAAGAAAATCAAGTGGGAGGAAGTCAGCGAGAAGGAAGAAATGAAAATCGGGAATATTTACGAGCTCTAAATAGGACACGGGCTCCCCTGGGGCTCAGACGGTGAAGCATCTGCCTGCAGTGTAGGAGACCTGGGTTTGATCTCTGGGCTGGGAGGATCCCCTGGAGAAGGGAAAGGCCACCCACT
>SJYA01008647.1:0-23760 GCA_006410615.1 Neotragus moschatus
TTCATCAAGAGGCTCTTTAGTTCCTCTTCACTTTCTGCCATAAGGGTGGTGTCATCTGCATATCTGATGGCATTTTCCAAAATTATAGGAGTCACAGGGACACTGCTTTTTGTCTCTTTTGTTCACTTATATACCCAAAGGGCTTAGAACAGTGCCTCATGTGTAGTCCAATAGTCATGTATGGATGTGAAAGTTTGGTCAAAAAAGAGGCTGAGTGCTGAAGAATTGATACTTTTGAATTGTGGTGCTGGAGAAGACTTTTGAGATTCCCTTGAACAGCAAGGAAATCAAACCAGTTAATCCTAAAGGAAATCAACCCTGAATATTAGGCCACCTGATGTAGAAAGCCAACTAGTTGGAAAAGACCCTGACACTGGCAAAGATTCAAGGTGGGAGGAGAAGGGGGCGACAGAGATGGTTGGATGGTATCATCGACTCAATGGACAAGAGTTTGCACAAACTCTGGAAGACAGTGAAGGACAAGGAAGCCTGGTGCACTGCAGTCCATGGGGTCACAAAGAGTCAGACATGACTAAGCAACTGAACAACAAATATAATACCTAGTCAACATTGAAGAATACTTACTAATTGAGTTAATTCTTGTAGAGAGAGCTGCAACTACAGTTATTTTTATTATATTTGTGATTGGAGGGTATTGTGGCTCTGTGCCTCATTCCTGATCATCTGGAATAGAAACTGACCCAAATTCCTTGGCAGCTAATCACTCTCATTCAAGACAGAGCATGTTAGGAAGAGCATACCACAGTGCTCAGGAGCATAGATTATCAGTACTGTTTTACTTTTGATGTACTTGGTTGTTTTTCAAGCAATATTCATGCATTAAAAAATATGTACAGAGTTTAAAATGTCAGTGGGATTTAGCAGTTAAACAAGTTATGTTTGTATCTGTTTAAATGGCCTTGGGCAAATCACTTATCTGTCCTTTGTTTTGTTGTAAATACTGTATTCAATAATACAGAGATAATGTGGTGTATTTGAAAGGACTGTTTTGAGAATTAAATTAGATAATGTACATAAATGTCTATAGGAGGCGCACAATAAGTAATAGCAGAGAGAAACAAAAAAAAAGGGGGTGATGGTAACTCTCGATGTAATCTTGCTTGTGTCAAGGCTTTCTGTTCAGTTATGGCCAAGGAAACCACGTTATCCCAATTTGATTCTGTTTCTGCCTCTGATCCTTTTATAGTGAGAAACCAGTTATATCTCCAGTTTCAAAATCAGATCCATTTAACATCTACCAGGAATGTATGCTATTATTGTGCTCAGCTGCAAGCATTAGAACCTCCTCTTTCCAATAATGGCTTGAACAAATTGAGTTCATTTTTCTCTCACACTAAAGAAATCCAGAGGTTGGTAGTCCTGGGCTCACAAAGTCATCAGAGACCTGGACTTTTCAGCTTTGGACTTGACCATCTCTAGGGTCTGTTTACAACCCTGTTTACAACAGGACCACTAGGACTCCAACCATGAAGTCTATGTTGCAGGAAGGAAGAAAGGAAATGACAAAGGGATAGAACTCCTTTTAAAATCAATCTGGAGGCCCTTGCTGATACTGTCCATTTGCATTTCATTGACCACCCCCCTCACTGGCTACATGGAAGGGTAGAAAATGGAATTTTAATTTAGCTCTTCGTTGCTCTCTTTCTATACCCAAATTATTTTACTGTTAGTAAGGAATAATGGAAGAGTGAATTTGGGGTGGGTTACATCTTTTGCCATGAGTGACTGTTCTTTTAAATGAGTTTCTGATTATTTATCAACCCCATCCTATGTGGCAGGTACTGTGGCTGCAGAAGTGACTTTGACAGACACCCTCTGCCATATTGTGAACCAAGAAGAGAGAAGATCCAGGTCAGGTGTAACCGGTTCTGGAGGTGTGAAGCCAAGATGTAAAGACCAGAAGCGAAGTACCAGTAGAGTCAGAAGCCAAGAGCCAAGCTACTTAGGATACCTAGTGTTGCAAGGGAGAGTACAGAATCATGGCCTATAAAGAAATTTCATGCACTTTTCCTAATCTTAAATTCCCTATCCTAAATCCTACAGTGTTCCCCCCATCTCCCACCCCAGGATGAATTGCAATGATGAATCTAATATTTTTTTTATTGCCAACTATGGTTTTGTGGTAGACTGGGTTAATGGTCCCAATTCTTCATTCCTTCTCTGTAGGGAAGTTATATGGGCACAACCTCTTTCAAGTAATTTTCAGTGCCTCTCACCAGACTAGGGAGAGTGTTTTGCCTACTCCAGGGATGGGCTTGGCTATGTGACTTGTTTTGGCCAATGGGATGACAGCAGATGTAATGTGGGTAGAAGTCATTAAGTATGCTTATGGGGTTTGCCTCATCCTCTTATGCTTATGCCATCTGCCATAGGAAGAACATACCCCAGGTAGCTGTTGGTCACAGAATGAGGATACATGTTGAGAAGATGTGAACATACATATAAGATCCAAGATCCAAGATCCAAGATCCAAGGTCCAAGTCCACTCAATCAGAGCAGAATTATAGCCAGCCTATAGAGCTGAAAAGCAAACTTGTTGTAAGTAGCTGAAATTTGAAGTTGTTTATTACACAGGGTAATTATAACATGCGATGCTCTTTTTTCTTTTCATATCTAATTGAATGCATACCACAATCATGCACATTGCTTTATTAATAATTTTAGAGACGAGGAACTAAGATTATTATGTTATACAGTTTAACTGAGGGCACAGAGCTAAATTTAGAAAACTCAGAGATACATCAATACTTGTTGGCCTTTAGACTTAGAATTTTCTAGCTTCCTGACTCACCTCTTCTAGAAATTCTGTCCATGTTTTTCTCATGAAGCTGTTATGATAATCTCGTGAAAGAATGTACTGAAAATATCTTTGTCCTGCATACAAAACCTGCTCCAATTCTCAGTGTTGAGTTTCAGGTATGTTTAAATCTATGCCTGGTGTTAGTGATGAGGCTATAACACAGGCCTGGCCAATCAGAATACTGGAAAACTCTGGATAAACTCTAGATGGAAATATAGCTGAAGCCAGATCAATCAAAAACCTAAAACCATCTACAAAGAGCCAGTTCTTCTTTCTGAGATAGCCAGAAGCCAGTTCTTCTTTCTCAGGTAAGTCTGAGGTGGACAAGGGCCATCTTTGCCACCACATGAGAAAAATCTGTTACACGGAAGAAACCACAGTTGAGAGACTACACTCCAGGGAGATACAAAAACAAAAAAGTTGTGACAACATCAGCTGAATCTCTTGATGTAGTCATAGGTGGAATTACATCTGTCCTGCTATGGTAGATATCATATAAATTTCCTATTTTTGTAGGTTTCAGTCTAGAAAACCATACAGATAAATTTTCAACAAATGAAAGCACAGATTTATAAATTATGCTTTTCTTTATTTTGGCCAGTGAAAGAAACAGCAGGGGTGAGGGGGAGATATATTCTATTGAGGGCATTAAACATCTTGTGAGTCAAGGAACTTGCTTTTGACTTAAAGAAAATGTCCTTGGTATCACATTCTTTAGCTACTGTTTAGTACCATCTGCCTCTTAAAATTATTAGCTGTATAGGCTAATTAAAGGGTTGATATTGCTGGAAACTGATTAATCAGAAAGTCTTTGTTCCCAAATTTTGCTTATCTTTGGAGAGCAACAAAAGTGTTTTTCTGTGGCAAAGTTAACCTTTAGCTCATCACCCCTTTCCTACATCTCAAAAAGCAAAAAACCAAACAAACAAAAAACCTGACTACCATTGTTTTCAAACATATAAATAGAGACTTTATTTTGTCTGTATACTGTTTTAAACCTTTCTGCAGTGTGCAGCTCAGTGATCTTGAGTAAGCCAAAGATGACTTTGTGCATGAGGAAAACTTTGTTTTCCTGGTAAAACTTTGTTTTCCTGGTAAAACAGTTTCTATTCTCCTAATTTCACATGCCATAGACCTGGTTATGAAAGGAGGGCAGATGAGTTGACATGCTCTTCTTTCTGATTTGAGACAACCTACTTCTACCCAGCTTTGCCTTTCGGAGCTCATTGTTCTATATGAAACCTCTTTATCCATGAAGTCTGTGGTGGCTCAGACAGTAAAAGCATCTGCCTACAGTGAGAGAGACCTGGGTTCGATTCCTGGATCAGAAAGACCCCTGGAGAAGGAAATGGCAACCCACTCCAGTACTCTTGCCTGGAAAATCCCGTGGATGGAGGAGCCTACGGTTCATGGGATCGCAAATAGTTAGACACGACTGAGGAGCTTCAGTTTCTTTATCCACTTGTCACGTATTGCCAAGAAGTGGAGTCTGCGGTGGAGGAAAGCAGGGTGTGCTAATTGTCAGAGAGAAGATACCAGCATCCAGCTAACATTATTTCCTGGAATTGCTTTGGGCCACTGAGAAAATTGGGCTGAAGTATTTCTGTAAATCAAGAGAGAGCAGTAGGGCCTGGAAAAGAACCTAGAATCAGAGAAATGGCAGAGAGAGCAATAATTCCAAATATATGATAATTTACGCTTTTGAGTCACCATCAAAAAAATGATAAGAGTTAGATGTATAAAAAGAGGGTTTGGTTTAATACTGTTGATTTATAACCTAAATCACAGAGTTGTGTCTGACTCTTTGTGATGGCATGGACTGCAGCCAGCCAGGCTCCTCTCTCCATAGGGATTCTCCAGGCAAGAATACTGGGGTGGGTTGCCATTCCTCCTCCAGGGGATCTTCCCAACTCAGGGATAGAACCCAGGTCTCTCACATTGCGCATGGATTCATTAACAGCTGAGCTACCAGGGAAGCCCCATGAAAAGAGGGTTTGGTTTAATACCATTATCATCCAAAACACAGAGCTAATAATTTGGGCAGCCAAGATTTAAACTTGGGTTTGCCTGATACCAGAACATTTGTACTCAATAGCTGAGTCCGACATATTTTCAGGTGAGTGTGTTTCTTTCACTTGGTTTGGTCTCTTTGCAGCAAAGATTTGAAACAATGGACCAGTGTTACAGCTCAAGATTTTATTTTAGCTTCAGAGGTGAGGGCAGGGCGACCCCAAAGTAGTGGCCTCAATCCCTCTTGTCTTCCCTTTTTTATACTTTTTATCTCCTCCTCCTGGAACCTGCCCTGTGCAAAACAGGGCTTGTACCTGCTGTTGACGAGGAAGGAAGTATGTTTTTTCCCACCAGAGGTTCCCACTCCAATCTTCAGAATTGTCTGCCATCCTCTTTTCCTTTTCCCTTTCTTTGTCTGCCTTTTAGCTGCCGCTTTTTAACCGCCATTTTGAACTTTTTCCTCTAGTCCAACTACCTAACTCATGTATCTATTATTAATAGTACTGTGGATTTGGAATGGTAATAGTGATTCAGAATACTTTAAGTTAAAGCCTTTTAGACATTTATACTTATTTTTCATATTTGTCATTGTATTATCTAGGCTATACCTCTTTAAGTACTTACTATATTTGAAAATGTAATTTATGTGGTCACCATTATGAAGATGAAATGCTGCTGCTGCTGCTGACTCCTATGCTGGTAACCCATATTCCCTTCATATATTAATAACTAACTGCTGTGCCCAATTCTACTGTCTCTGGGTGTTTAGTATACAGAGGTGAACTCAATGGACAGAAATATCTGCCTACAGGGAACCTATATTCTAGTATGGAAAGAAAGACAGTAACCAATTAAATAAGTAAATTATGATATGTTAGGATAGAATAGGAGAAGGCAATGGCACTCCACTCCAGTGCTCTCGCCTGGAAAATCCCATGGACGGAGGAGCCTGGTAGGCTGCAGTCCATGGGGTCGCTAGAGTTAGACACGACTGAGCGACTTCCCTTCCACTTTTCACTTTCATGCATTGGAGAAGGAAATGGCAACCCACTCCAGTGTTCTTGACTGGAGAATCTCAGGGATGGGAAAGCCTGGTGAGCTGCCGTCTATGGGGTTGCACAGAGTTGGACACGACTGAAGCGACTTAGCAGCAGCAGCAGCAGCAGCAGCAGCAGCAGCAGGATAGAATAATTTTATGAAGAAAAACCACACAGTATGTCATCATGTTGTTAGACAAAGGCTTTAATTCCCACCTATTCTTGGTGCAAATGGTAGGATTTTACTTGCTACCCCTCGCAGTTTAGGTTCCTACATTGTCTGCCAAGTGATCTGTGTTGCTTCCAGTCCAGCACATTCACGTGCATAACACAAATCCCCAGGACTTCGTTCTTCCTTTTGCAGAGCAATCAGCAAAGGTCAAAGCGATCACACCCTATTGTCTTGGGTTCCTGAGCAACCAGAGTCAACCTTGACACACAAACAGAATGAAAGAGAAACAAAACTTGTTATTTTAATTCACTAATGCCTGAAGTTCTTTATGTTCCTTTTTTTGTTTAACCTTCCAAGACCAAGAATATCTTGATTGAAGCATCTTAAAGGCACGATACAAAGCATATTATGTATGTTACAGAATTTAATCTCTATAATAATCTTGTGCAATATGCATTATTTCCATTTCATATAAATATAAGCATATTCCACAGAACTCAGATTATCTATTGCTGTATAGTAAACAAGTCTAAAACCTAGTGACTTAAAACAATTTACTATTCTCTTTTAAGGATCTCTTATCCCATATCTCTTAAGCATCTCATATCTTACAGGTACCACCATAGGGTAGTTCTTGATCAGGGTCTCTCAGACCTTGACTGGGGCTGAAGTCATCTAAAGGCTTGACTTAGTTGAATATTCAAGATGGCTCATGATTGGAAATTGATGTTTATCTGGGGCCAGGAAATCAGCAATTGTCATCAACTGAAAACCTCACACCTGTGACTTCTTTTTGAGACTTGGGCTTTTAAGCATGAGTTGTTTGAAGGAGCATTCCAGAGGCATGGGCAGAAGATTTAGGTTTTATTAGAACCTAACCTTTTATATGGAGAAGGCAATGGCACCCCACTCCAGTACTCTTGCTGGAAAATCCCATGGGCAGAGGAGCCTGGTAGTCTACAGTCCATGTGGTAGCAAAGAGTCGGACACGACTGAGCGACTTCACTTTCACTTTTCACTTTCATGCATTGGAGAAGGAAATGGCAACCCACTCCAGGGTTCTTGCCTGGAGAATCCCAGGGACGGGGGAGCCTGGTGGGCTGCCGTCTGTGGGGTCGCACAGAGTCAGACATGACTGAAGCGACTTAGCAGCAGCAGCAGTAGCAGCAGCAGCAGCAGCAACCTTTTATATGGGCTTCCCAGGTAGCTCAATGGGTAAAGAATTCACTTGCAATGCAGGTGATATCAATTTGATCCCTGGGTTGGGAAGATCCCCCTGAGGAGGGCATGGCAACCCACTCAGTATTCTTGCCTGGGTAATCTCACGGACAGAGGAGCCTGCGGGCTACAGTCCATATAGCTGCAAAGAGTCCAACATAACTGAAGTGACTGAACACACACACATGCAACTTATGCAGTCACGCATGTCACTTTCTCCACACTGTGTGAGTAGAGCAAGTCGCTAAGGCCAGCTCAGATTTAAGGGGAGGAGAATTATACGTAAGTCTTGATATGAGAAAAGTAATGCATGACAGTTTTGGAGTCTTCTGTGTTATATGCCATGTATAACATACAATCTCATTCAATGGTTTTCTTAAAATATGTAAGTGTTTAAAATACCTCATTTAGTTATGAAACTAACCCACTCGTGGAGGTGGGGGTTGAAGCTGGACAGAGGATGGTATTTAAATACTGTGTGTAGATCAAGATAGGTTGTATTATGTGTGAAAAATCAGCCCCAAACCACAGAGAACTTAACACAATGCATTTACTTCTTGTTCACACTGCATGTACAAAATTGGTCGGGGGGAGTGTGTTTATTGTAGTTGCTCAGGCGTTTGGACTGATGGAGTTCATCTCATTAGATTCTACCTTTAGATGCATTTTCAGTGTCGACGGAACAGAAGAGGAAAACAGCACATTGCATTCTGGATCTTAAAGCTTCCACCTGGGAGTGTTTACACATCATTTTTCTTATATCCTTATTGTCCAAAGCAAGTCATGTGGCCCTGCCCCTATCCCTGCCATGTGCCCAAATTGAGTGGCAGAATAGTTTGAAATGGTCCTAATGCCACTATACTTTGTCATCTGAATTTCTATACAGTTAGGGCAGATGAATTTGGACAAAACATGGAAATTGGAAATGACTTGGGTTCCATAACTCCTTCAATGCTTAATAGTTTGCAAAGGTTGTTACCTTTGCTGATAATAGGCCACACAATTATATTAATATCTGATATGTAATTTTAGAGTATGACACTTTCACACAGTCCCTGATTTTTTTTTTTTACATTTCAATTTAAGTATTGCAATTATTATTTGCTCAGGTTTTTCAGCCAAAAAGTAAAGGGTCACAAAATAAAATATTGGCTTAAGGTTGCTTTACACAGTTTTTTGGACTTCAAACTGGTCACTTCCTTCTATATCAAGGATTTTGTACTAGGAGTCTTTGTAAGTGTTCAAAGTATCCCACCAAGCATGTAAAACTGTAGCACTGTGTTTGTGTGTGTGTGTGTGTGTGTGTGTGTGTTCTTGAGTGGTTTAGAGTCACTCTACCATACCATGTTGTCAATGATTAATAGTCAGATGGATGTTTGAGATTGAAATGCTATCGATTGACCTGGTCCCTACAGATGGAATCTGTCTTAATTTCGAAAAGTTGATGTCAAGTTCAACACAGGACTTTGTGGGGCTTCTGGGACCTGCTTGCTTACTGGTCTCACACTTGGACTCCTTGCTGACTCATTTCTTGTGTCTCTTGTCTTGGGCTGTGAAAATTGAGGATGCCTTCACAGGGAGCAGTGGGCAAGGAGTTTCATGCTGTTCATGCCAAGCCCTGCATTTCTAGCATGGCTCACACCTCAGTGGGTGGAAAAGCTTCCTATGGCTCAGCCCAGAGAAGCTCTTACAAATACACAGGGTCTTGCCCACTAATCTCAGTTTATTAGCTTGTTTCCATTAGGTAGTTTTTTAAAAATTATTATTTAAAATTTTTGTTTACATTTATAAGACCCTTTTACCTCCATTTGGGAAATGATGATTTGTATGTGTCTGAAACGCTATATCATGAGGATAAGGTCATTTTCATTCCACAGTCATTTAGTGAATACTCACCTTATTCAACATCAGAGAAGGCGATGGCACCCCACTCCAGTACTCTTGCCTGGAAAATCCCAGGGACGGAGGAGCCTGATGGACTGCTGTCTCTGGGGTCACACAGAGTTGGACACGACTGAAGCGACTTAGCAGCAGCAGAAGCACTTTATTCAATATAGTAACACAAAAACTGACAAGCATAAGGCATAGGCCATGTTGGTCTTGCACGCAAACAGATAATCTAAACATCAGTATTGATAAATATATATGATACTGAGGAGTCAAAAAGGCTGGGTTTAAAACTTTCTTTTTCTGCCAGCTCTATGATCTAACTTGTTTAAGTCTCAGTGATTTCAGCTATAAAGATGGGAAAAGTGAGAACTAACAGTCAGCTGTTGTGAGGTTATGAAATATTGTTTCAAATTAAGGGTAACACAGGTTAAAATACACAGATGAGAGGAATACTGCGCCTATTCATGGAGTGAATTTTCAATATAATAAAGTAACTACAAGGAGACTGGAAGAGTGAAAGGACAGAGAGAAACTGATGTACTCTGAACTCAAAGGAAAATGATACAAGTTTGAGAAAAGATTAGAAAGAATACAATTAAATTTTTTAAACATTTTTTTTAATTTGCAAGAAGAATTCAAAGTTTCCATGTTCTTCATCAAGCTTCTCCCAGTGGTAACATTTTATGCAGTCAGTCAGTGTCAGTCCTTCCACTGTGTTGAACTCTGTGACCCATGGACTGTAGGCAACCAAGTTCCTCTGTCCATGGAATTCTCCAGGCAAAGATACCGGAGTGGGTTGCCATTTCCTCCTCCGTGTAATTTTCTTGACCCAGGGATCGAACTCTAGTTTCCTGTATTGGCAGATGGATTCTTTACCATCTGAGCCCAGGAAGCCAACATTTTATATAACTAATGCTGCTGCTGCTAAGTCACTTCAGTCGTGTCCCACTCTGTGTGACCCCATAGATGGAAGCCCACCAGGCTGCCCCGTCCCTGGGATTCTCCAGGCAAGAACACTGGAGTGGGTTGCCATTTCCTTCTCCAGTGCATGAAAGTGAAAAGTGGAAGGGAAGTCGCTCAGTCGTGCCCGACTCTTCGCGACCCCATGGACTGCTATAAAAACCAGGAAACAGACTGATTCAATGCTATTAAATAAACCACAGACTATATTTGGAGCCCACTGCTTTTTGTGTGCACTTCTCTCTCTTTGGTATGTATTACTTTGCAATTACTTTGTAATTGTTATATTACATATGACAATTGTTATAACCACCACCAAAATCGAGATACAGAAGTATCTCTTCTGTCACTACAAAGAAACTGCATATGGCCCTTGAGATCTATCCAGGTCACTCAGTGTGTCATTAGTTCCTTTATTTGTAAGACTGAATAATATTCTGTTGTGTGCATGTACCATAGTTTATCTAACATTCCTCTAGTGAAAGGAAGACACTTGGGTAGTTTCTTGTTTTCAGTTCAGTTCAGTCGCTCAGTTGTGTCCAACTCTTTGTGACCCCATGAACCTCAGCACACCAGGCCTCCCTGTCCATCACCAACTCCCGAAGTCCACCCAAACCCATGTCCATAGAGTTGATGATGCCATCCAACCGTCTCATCCTCTTTTGTCCCCTTCTCCTCCTGCTTTCAGTCTTTCCCAGCATCAGGGTCTTTTCCAATGAGACAGCTCGTAGCATGAGGTGGCCAAAGTATTGGAATTTCAGCTTCAACATCAATCCTTCCAATGAATACCCAGGACTGATCTCCTTTAGGTTGGACTGGTTGGATCTCCTTGCAGTTCAAGGGACTTTCAAGACTCTTCTCCAACATCACAGTTCAAAAGCATCAATTCTTTGGTGCTCAGCTTTCTTTATAGTCCAACTCTCATATCCACACATAACTACTGGAAAAACCATGGCCTTGACTAGATGGACCTTTGTTGCCAAAGTAATGTCCCTGTTTTTTTTTTTTTAATTTTTATTTATTTTTTATTTTTTTTCGGTCTCAGGTGTACATGAGTTCCCAATCTCGAACCCTCCTCCCCACCTCCCACCCCATATCAACTCTCTGGATCATCCTGTCAAGGTTGGTCATAACTTTCCTTCCAAGGAGTAAGCATTTCTCATTTTAGGTTATTACAAATAAAGCCACCATTAAAATTCATTTACAGGTTTCTTGTGTGGATACAACTTGATCTTATTTTACGAAGATAATGAGGGGGAAATGCATAGACTTTTGAAGAGACAGATCATCAAGGGTTAAAAAAAACGAATCCATGTCATTGTATAATAATTATTTCCACAGTGGAGCTTTGAATTATGGCAGCAGCAGTGGGGATAGAAAGAAAGTACTTGGAACAGGACCATTAACCGTGCAGAATTAACTGGTCTTAGAAACCCCTTAGATGTGAGAGGTGGTAATTTGCATAGGATGTAGACAAAGGCAGTTGTAAAAGTTCAAGTCTGAGGATTTGATGAGAAGTTTGTGTAGGTAGAATGAGGAGCAAACGTTGACACTACTTAAAATGAGAGTAGGGGGCATCTTTGTGGCAAGGTCGACAGGCATGTGGAGAACCGAAGCGAGTGCTGAGCGGTGATGTCAGCGTTGACAACATAAATATCTGAGTTATCATGATGAAGGGGGTGGATGCGGCCACGGCTGTAGAGAAGTTTGTATGGGGAAGAGAGGCAAACGTTACAACAGGAAAATATGAAATACAACTTCAGCACAACTCTTGTTATCCCAGATTATAGAGAGAATCTCTAGATTCAACGTACTCAGTCCCCAGTTTGTGTTCTGTGAGAGCCTACAGTTCTCTCCAATGTTCCCATAAAATTCTCAAGGGCATATTTTGTCATGCTTGCCTCTGACATATGGCTATGTTTCCACTCGAAGAGTTTCTGTTTGACAGTTAACTCAGGTTGACAGTCAAACTTCTGTTGATCCCACCAACCACATAAATCAAACAGAAATTGAGCAATCAAACAAAAGCAACAATGCGGATAGCAAAACTTTTATACAAAAAAGTCAATATCCACTTAATAAATATTAACTCATCTCTGCCATAATGGTCAAGTAATTCATTTAGTTATTTTGAGTAATAAAATCATTTAAGTTAATAAAAGAGTAAGGGAACAGAAGTTTTAATTTCCCTCAGCACTTGAGATTCACAGTTTTACTCCAAGTTGATATTTTTATCAGGGTTTGTGGCTTTTCAGTTCAGTTTAGTTCAGTTGCTCAGTCTTGTCCAACTCTTTGTGACCCCATGAATCGCAGCACGCCAGGCCTCCCTGTCCGTCACCAACTCCTGGAGTTCACTCAGACTCACGTCCATCGAGTCAGCGATGCCATCCAGCCGTCTCACCCTCTGTGGGCTTTTAGGGAGCCTTATTATTTGGGGGAACTGGGAACAGGATGATTTGTATCAACAGTGATTCATAATTAACTAGATTTGTGACATTTAGGAAAGCCATTGAATTAGTAACAGTCTCAGTTTCCTCATCTTTTTTTAAATTTTTTTTTCTCTCACATGTTGATGTATAAGGAAGTCATTCTGGCTTATACTTGAAACTGTTAGTTGCTCAGTTGTGTCTGACACTTTGTGACCTGTGAACCATAGGCTGCCAGGCTTCTTTGTCCATAGACTTTCCCAGGCAAGAATACTGGAGTGGGTTGCTATTTCCTTCTCCAGAGGGTCTTCATGACCCAGGGACTAAGGCTGGGTCTCCTGCATTGCCGCACGTTCTTCACTGCCTGAGCCACTGGGAAAGCCCACACAAATGTCGCCTGTGTGCACATGTGCTCAGTTCTAACCCACTCTTTGAGATTCCATGGGCTATAGCCTGCCTGGCTCCTCTGTCAATGGAATTTTCCAGGCAAGAATACTGGAGTGGGTTGCAAGTTGCTCCTCCAGGGGATCTTCCTGACACAGGGATCAAACTCACACTTCTTGTGTCTCCTGCACTGGCAGGCAGATTCTTTACCACTGCACCACCTGGGACGCGCCCTCATTTTTGAAATTGCTCCATCTGAATAATCTTATCTAAAGAGTACTCTGATAGAGAAAAGTTGGAGAATCATAAATGTCCAAAAATGTTAGTCATTCTTATCATTACTGGTAGGTTTGTTTTAATTCCTTCATTAATTTACCCCAGAACTGTTGACAGCATACCTGCTACATTATACAACACAATGGTGGTCATGTACCTTTCTGGCTCAAAACACTTTTATGACATCCCATATATCTCAAAATAAGTAAACCTTTTTCATCACGACTTGTAGGGCCATTTCTCATCTGGCCCAGGTCTATCAAACTAGCCATTCTCTAAGACTAGCCTACAAAGCCAACTTTCGACATGCTGCTCCTTCTTCCAGGAATATTGCTCCCTGCTTGCTCACCTTATCTGCCAGGGTACCGCTTCATCTTTCCAACATCTGTGAAGCATCCTTTACTGCGGCCTTTGCTTGTGTTCCTATCCTAAGGTTTAGTTTTCTCTGACAGAGTATCAGTTCAGTTCCGTTGTTCAGTTGTGTCCGACTCTCTGAGACCCCATGAATCGCAGCACGCCAGGCCTCCCTGTCCATTACCAACTCCTAGAGTTCACTCAGACTCACGTCCATCAGTGAGTCAGTGATGCCATCCAGCCATCTCATCCTCTGTCATCCCCTTTTCCTCTTGCCCCCAATCCCTCCCAGCATCAGAATCTTTTCCAATGAGTCAACTCTTCGCATGAGGTGGCCAAAGTACTGGAGTTTCAGCTTTAGCATCATTCCCTCCAAAGAAATCCCAGGGCTGATCTCCTTCAGAATGGACTGGTTGGATCTCCTTGCAGTCCAAGGGACTCTCAAGTCTTAGTTCAAAAGCATCAATTCTTTGGTGCTCAGCTTTCTCACATCCATACATGACTGCTGGAAAAACAATAGCCTTGCCTAGATGAACCTTTGTTGGCAAAGTAATGTCTCTGTTTTTTAATATGCTATCTAGGTTGGTCATAACTTTTCTTCCAAGGAGAAAGCATCGTTTTATTTTGTGATGGGAATCTCCATCTGCAATGATTTTGGAGCCAAGAAAATAAGGTGTGTCATTCTTTCCACTGTTTCTCCATCTATTTGCCATGAAGTGATGGGACCGGATGCCATGATCTTAGTTTTCTGAATGTTGAGGTTTAACCCAACTTTTTCACTCTCCTCTTTCACTTTCATCAAGATACTCTTTAGTTCTTCTTCATTTTCTGCCATAAGGGTGGTGTAATCTGCATATGTGAGGTTACTGATATTTATCCCAGCAATCTTGATTCCACCTTGTGCTTCTTCCAGCCCAGTGTTTTTCATGATGTACTCTGTATAAGTTAAATAAGCAGGGTGACAATATACAGCCTTGATGGACTCCTTTTCCTATTTGGAACCAGTGTGTTCTTCCATGTCCAGTTCTAACTGTTGATTCTTGACTTGCATACAGATTTCTCAAGAGGCAGGTCAGGTGGTCTGGTATTCCCATCTCTTCCAGAATTTTCCACATTTTGTTTGTGATCCACACAGTCGAAGGCTTTGGCATAGTCAAGAAAGCAGAAATGGATGTTTTTCTGGAACTCTCTTGTTTTTTTGATGATCCAGCAAATGTTGGCAATTTGATCTCTGGTTCCTCTGCCTTTTCTAAAACCAGCTTGAACATCTGGAAGTTCACAATCCACCTATTGTTGAAGCCTGGCTTGTAGAATTTTGAGCATTACTTTAATACCGTGTGAGATGAGTGTAATTGTGACACAGTGTGAGCATTCTTTGGCGTTGCCTTTCTTAGGGATTGAAATGAAAACTGACCTTTTCCAGTCGTGTGGCCACTGCTGAGTTTTCCAATTTGCTGGCATTTTGAGTGAAGCACTTTTACATCATCACCTTGTAGGATTTGAATTTGCTCAACTGGAATTCCATCACCTCCACTAGCTTTGTTCGTAGTGATGCTTCCTAAGGACCTCTTGACTTCACATTCTAGGATGTCTGCCTCTANAGGGATTGAAATGAAAACTGACCTTTTCCAGTCGTGTGGCCACTGCTGAGTTTTCCAATTTGCTGGCATTTTGAGTGAAGCACTTTTACATCATCACCTTGTAGGATTTGAATTTGCTCAACTGGAATTCCATCACCTCCACTAGCTTTGTTCGTAGTGATGCTTCCTAAGGACCTCTTGACTTCACATTCTAGGATGTCTGCCTCTAGGTGAGTGATCACACCATTGTAATTTTCTGGATTGTGAAGATCTTTTTGCATAGTTCTTCTGTGTATACTTGCCCCATCTTTGTAATATCTCTGCTTCTGTTAGGTCCATACAATTTCTGTTGTTTATTGAGCCCATCTTTGCATGAAAATTTCCCTTGGTATCTCTGATCTTCCTGAAGGGATCTCTAGTCTTTCGCATTCTATTGGTTTCCTCTATTTCTTTGCACTGACCATTGAGGGAGGCTTTCTTATCTCTCCTTGTTAGTCTTTGGAACTTTCCATTCAAATGGGTATATCTTTCCTTTTTCTCCTTTGCTTTTAGTTTCTCTTCTTTTCACAGCTGTTTTTAAGGCCTCCTTAGACAACCATTTTGCTTTTTTGCATTTCTTTTTCTTGGGGATGATCTTGATTCCTGTCTCCTGTACAATGTCATGTATTTCCAACCACAGTTCATCAGACACTCTGTCTATCAGATCTAGTCCCTTAAATCTATTTCTTACTTCCATTGTATAATCATTAGGGATCTGATTTAGGTCATACCTGAATGGTCTAGTGGTTTTCCCTACTTTGTTCAATTTAAGTCTGAATTCGGTAATAAGGAGTTCATGTGAGCCACAGTCAGCTCCCAGTCTTGCTTTTGCTAACTGTATAGAGCTTCTCCATCTTTGGTTGCAAAGAATATAATCAATCTGATTTCGGGTCACGGTGGAGAGTTCTGACAAAATACGGTCAACTGGAGGAGGGAATATCAAACCACTTCAGTATTCTTGCCTTGAGAACCCCATGAACAGTATGAAAAGGCAAAATGATAGGATACTGAAAGAAGAACTCCTCAGGTCGGTAAGTGCCCAATATGCTACTGGAGATCAATGGAGAAATAACTCCAGAAAGAATGAAGGGATGGAGACAAAGGAAAAACAACACACTGTGGATATGACTGGTGATGGTAACAAGGTCTGATGCTGTAAAGAGCAATATTGCATAGGAACCTGGCATGTTAGGTCCATGAATCAAAGCAAATTGGAAGTGATCAAACAGGAGATAGCAAGAGTGAACATCAACATTCTAGGAATCAGCGAACTAAAATGGACTGGAATGGGTGAATTTAACTCAGATGACTGTTATATCTACTACTGTGGGCAAGAATCCCTTAGAAGAAATGGAGTAGCCATTATAGTCAACAAAAGAGTCTGAAATGCAGTACTTAATGCAGTCTCAAAAATGACAGAATGATTTCTGTTTGTTTCCAAGGCAAACCATTGAATATCACAGTAATCCAAGTCTATGCCCTGACCAGTAATGCTGAAGAAGCTGAAGTTGAATGGTTCTATGAAGACCTATAAGACTTTCTAGAATTAACACCCCCAAAAGATGTCCTTTTCATTATAGGGGACTGGAATGCAAAACTAGGAAGTCAAGAAACACCTGCAGTAACAGGTAAATTTGACCTTGGTGTACAGAATGAAAGAGGGCAAAGGCTAATGGAGTTCTGCCAAGAGAATGCACTGGTCATAGCAAACACCCTCTTCCAACAACACAAGAGAAGACTCTACACATGGACATCACCAGATGGTAAACACTGTTCTTGTTGACTATCATATCTCTAGTACTTACAAGAGTGTTTGTAGGATGAGAATTCACTGTCCATCTCTAGGAGGTATGGAGAGTTAATAAATGAAAGAGACATAGATCCTTTTTTCAAGATGTTTGTAGTCTACTGAATAGCTTTCTAAAAGAGAAATTTTTCCTTATTTAATTCTTAGCAGAGTCACAGGTTGAATTTTTGGCTTCCTTTAGAATTATTTGGGTGTTCTCTTAATGGATTTATCTATGTGGTTACTAGGAAACTTACTCTTGACCCTGCAAACATCACAACAGAAATGAACTCTAGGTACAAAGGAGCTAGGTTGACTCTATGTGGTAGAGTCTCGCAATGACAGAGCCCAGATTTATGGGGTGCTGTTTACAATGAAAAGATCCAACACATTTTTATTTGATCTGCACCATCTGAAAAGAAAATTGGAATTATAATTAAAGCAGGGGGAAATGATAACTTAAGCATTGATTTTCTCATAAACGTGCCAACCCTCAGAACACTGGCTGGTCCCTACATTCCCTATACTGCTACGTAACTTCAGATGAATGAAACCTTTTCTTTCAATAAGTCGACTTACACCAGAGTATATAAATTTCAGCTTGTATGCCTGGATGACTCATCTTTATAGCTGAGATACTTCTCAGGGTTTGGATTAAAGGAAGAGATCATCAGAAATACAAGGAAGAGGTATCCTATTGGGACTAGCAGTCTGCTATAAGAAACACTTTATAGATCTGGCTCGGATAAACATTCAGCCTCATCACTATTTTAGATTTCCCCAGTCTCTTATGGAGCTTAAACACAAAGGAATTACCATTTATCTGCAAAGGTAGAATTTAGATCACCTATAATCCTTTCATAAATAGATATATCAACCACCACATTAATACAAAAGTGCAATCCAAAGGCAGAAGGCCATTATATTTGTTTACTGTCAGAAATAAAGCTGCAGTTGCAAGTCATGCATGATTTTAATAAGGTTTGATAATATGCTATCAGCTGGTGGGAGCCATAGATTGAACTCTTATAGATTTTTGCTTCAGCTTCTAAATAATCAATCATGTCAAGATATGAAAATCATTTCATTCTCTTCAGTTGAAAAGAAGGCGTGATTTAAAATGTCAGTCCTTGGATATATGAGTAGGATTCTTTTCATCAATCATGTGAAATAAACCATCTTATTTAGTTGCTCATTGGAAGAAGGGAAGCTTTGGGGAAAAAATATAGATAGATAAGATGTATATATTTGCATAATGTAGATGGAGCTCACACATCATATGCATATAAATTACAAAGACAAACCTAAACCTGGGTTTCCTCATTTGCTTCTTTTTTTATCGGTAACATTAGGAAGGGATAGGATGGATTTAGAAGACCTCAAACCACAGGGCATGGCAGGACAAAGTGGTTTATTGTGTCTAAGTCCTGGAATTAAGACCTGGATTCAGGTCACTTGATTCTTTTAGAACCATCTACTTGAATTCAGTTTAGTTCATCATGATCTTGCTAGGTCGAAAAAGATAAATCTCTAAACCTGAGCCTCAGTTCTCCTCTTTGAGCTCAAGTTAATTCCATATGTTTATACTTGTGTAGTGGGTCAGGTTAGAAAATGGATGTGAATGCTTTGTAAATGGAAACTATGAGGTTGTCTACAAACCTAAGTGGTTATCATCATGGATAGACCACAGAATGCTAAAAGATACCACCTCACTTCCTGCAAAACTCTAAGGAAACAGAACAACAGTCTTGGAATATGTCCAGCTAGACTGAATTTAAATTCAGAGAAGNTCTTCCAACAACACAAGAGAAGACTCTACACATGGACATCACCAGATGGTAAACACTGTTCTTGTTGACTATCATATCTCTAGTACTTACAAGAGTGTTTGTAGGATGAGAATTCACTGTCCATCTCTAGGAGGTATGGAGAGTTAATAAATGAAAGAGACATAGATCCTTTTTTCAAGATGTTTGTAGTCTACTGAATAGCTTTCTAAAAGAGAAATTTTTCCTTATTTAATTCTTAGCAGAGTCACAGGTTGAATTTTTGGCTTCCTTTAGAATTATTTGGGTGTTCTCTTAATGGATTTATCTATGTGGTTACTAGGAAACTTACTCTTGACCCTGCAAACATCACAACAGAAATGAACTCTAGGTACAAAGGAGCTAGGTTGACTCTATGTGGTAGAGTCTCGCAATGACAGAGCCCAGATTTATGGGGTGCTGTTTACAATGAAAAGATCCAACACATTTTTATTTGATCTGCACCATCTGAAAAGAAAATTGGAATTATAATTAAAGCAGGGGGAAATGATAACTTAAGCATTGATTTTCTCATAAACGTGCCAACCCTCAGAACACTGGCTGGTCCCTACATTCCCTATACTGCTACGTAACTTCAGATGAATGAAACCTTTTCTTTCAATAAGTCGACTTACACCAGAGTATATAAATTTCAGCTTGTATGCCTGGATGACTCATCTTTATAGCTGAGATACTTCTCAGGGTTTGGATTAAAGGAAGAGATCATCAGAAATACAAGGAAGAGGTATCCTATTGGGACTAGCAGTCTGCTATAAGAAACACTTTATAGATCTGGCTCGGATAAACATTCAGCCTCATCACTATTTTAGATTTCCCCAGTCTCTTATGGAGCTTAAACACAAAGGAATTACCATTTATCTGCAAAGGTAGAATTTAGATCACCTATAATCCTTTCATAAATAGATATATCAACCACCACATTAATACAAAAGTGCAATCCAAAGGCAGAAGGCCATTATATTTGTTTACTGTCAGAAATAAAGCTGCAGTTGCAAGTCATGCATGATTTTAATAAGGTTTGATAATATGCTATCAGCTGGTGGGAGCCATAGATTGAACTCTTATAGATTTTTGCTTCAGCTTCTAAATAATCAATCATGTCAAGATATGAAAATCATTTCATTCTCTTCAGTTGAAAAGAAGGCGTGATTTAAAATGTCAGTCCTTGGATATATGAGTAGGATTCTTTTCATCAATCATGTGAAATAAACCATCTTATTTAGTTGCTCATTGGAAGAAGGGAAGCTTTGGGGAAAAAATATAGATAGATAAGATGTATATATTTGCATAATGTAGATGGAGCTCACACATCATATGCATATAAATTACAAAGACAAACCTAAACCTGGGTTTCCTCATTTGCTTCTTTTTTTATCGGTAACATTAGGAAGGGATAGGATGGATTTAGAAGACCTCAAACCACAGGGCATGGCAGGACAAAGTGGTTTATTGTGTCTAAGTCCTGGAATTAAGACCTGGATTCAGGTCACTTGATTCTTTTAGAACCATCTACTTGAATTCAGTTTAGTTCATCATGATCTTGCTAGGTCGAAAAAGATAAATCTCTAAACCTGAGCCTCAGTTCTCCTCTTTGAGCTCAAGTTAATTCCATATGTTTATACTTGTGTAGTGGGTCAGGTTAGAAAATGGATGTGAATGCTTTGTAAATGGAAACTATGAGGTTGTCTACAAACCTAAGTGGTTATCATCATGGATAGACCACAGAATGCTAAAAGATACCACCTCACTTCCTGCAAAACTCTAAGGAAACAGAACAACAGTCTTGGAATATGTCCAGCTAGACTGAATTTAAATTCAGAGAAGAGGGATGTACCTAAGAAAATTGCCCTTACTCATTTTTCTTTAAATTGAAATATAATTGATTTATAACATTCTGTTAGTTTCAGGTATACACAGCAAAGGAATTATATATATATGTATATACATACATGTATATATGTTTGTGTACTGGAGAAGGCAATGGCACCCACTCCAGTACTCTTGCCTGGAGAATCCCAGGGACAGTAGGCTGCAGTCCATGGGGTCACACAGAGTCAGACATGACTGAAGCGACTTAGGAGCGGCAGCATGTTTGTGTACATGCTTAGTTGTGTCTGACGCTGTGTGACCCCATGGACTTTAGCCCACCGGTCTCCTCTGTCCATGAGATTTCTCAGGCAAGGATACTGGCACGAGTTGCCATTTCACTCCACTCACATATATATATATATATATATATTATATATATATATTATATATATAGAGAGAGACACACACACACACACATAAACATACATATTCTGATATATACCAAATACTTTCCATAAGTTATTGTAAGATATTAAATATAGTTCTCTGATCAATATAGTAAATCCTTTTTGCTTATCTAATTTCTGTATAAAATTTGTATCTGTTAATCCCCTATTTCTAATATACCCCTTCCCCACTTCTCTTTCCCTTTTGGTACACACAAGTTGTTTTCTATGTTTATAAATCTTTCATATACAGATTAGCTTGTATTATTTTTGTGGATTCTTTGAAGAAGTGATATGTAATATTTGTGTTTGTCTGACTTACTTCCCTCACTAAAACATTCTGTAGGCCCCATCATGTTGCTGCAAATGCCAATATTTCATTCTTTCTGTGGCTAAGATTTCACTGTGTGTATATTTATATATATTGGGTTGGCCAGAAAGTTTGGCCTTTTCTGTACAATCTCACAGAAAAAAAATCCCTCTCTCTCTCTCTCTCTCTCTCTCTATGAATGCACACACATCACACCTTCTTAAGCCAGTTTTCTGTAGTTGGACCTGGGTTGCTTCCATGCCTTGGCTATTGTAAACAGTGTTGATATAAGCACTGAGGTACTTGTATCTTCTCCAGTTAGAGTTTTGGTTCTTTCCAGATATATGCCCAAGGGTGAAACTGCTGAATCACATGGCACCTCTACTTTTAGTCTTTAAAGGAACCTCCACTGTTTCCCAAGCTGGCTGCACCGATTCACATTTCCACAAACAGGGTAGGATGGTTCCCTTTTCCATACACCCTCTCCAGCATTTATTATTTATAGACTTTTTGATGATGGCCATTCAGATTGTTGTGAGTTGGTACCTCACTGTGGTTTTGATTTGCATTTCTCTAANTTTCCCAAGCTGGCTGCACCGATTCACATTTCCACAAACAGGGTAGGATGGTTCCCTTTTCCATACACCCTCTCCAGCATTTATTATTTATAGACTTTTTGATGATGGCCATTCAGATTGTTGTGAGTTGGTACCTCACTGTGGTTTTGATTTGCATTTCTCTAATGTTGAAGCTGAAACTCCAATACTTTGGGCACCTGATGCGAAGAGCTGACTCATTTGAAAAGACCCTGATGCTGCGAAAGATTGAGGGCAGGAGGAGAAGGGGACAACAGAGGATGAGGTGGTTGGATGGCATCACCGACTCAATGGACATGAGTTTGAGTGAGCTCCGGGAGTTGATGATAGACAGGGAGGCCTGGCATGCTGCAATCCATGGGGTCACAAAAAGTCAGACACGACTGAGTGACTGAACTGAACTGAATGATTAGTTATACTGAGCATCATTTCATGTGACTGTTTGCCCTTTTTAAAAAAGAAAATTATTGGAATATCTTTGAGTTATGCCTTTATTATTAATAAGTGAAATATAATTATGCTGCTAAGTCGCTTCAGTTGTGTCTGACTCTGTGCGACCCCATAGATGGCAGCCCACCAGGCTCCCCTGTCCCTGGGATTCTCCAGGCAAGAACACTGAAGTGGGCTGACATTTCCTTCTCCAATGCATGAAAGTGAAAAGTGAACGTGAGGTCGCTCAGTGAAATATAATTATAGATTTTTCTAATTTCCTGTAAGACTTTAGGCAAGCCACTTATCCTCTCTGAACTGTAGTTTGTCACCTAAGTCAAATGAAAGGTTTGGGTTATATGCTCTCTAAGGTTTTTCTGTAAACTTGGTGTTTTGTTGAGATTTGACCTTAACCTCAGTAGAAATGCAGATCATACCAGAAACATATTCTTTCCACACATAATACAAATTCACAACTTGAGCCACATCTCTTTAAATTACACAGAATTTATAAAAATCCCAATAGACGTTGACAGTATTTTTCCTGGTGGGCTGTCATCTATGGGATTGCAAGGAGTCGGACATGACTGAAGCGACTTAGCAGCAGCAGCAGCTATTACAACAGGAGACAATATATATAGAGTGCTTTTAATAAAGAAAATCATTTTATTTCTGTTAGGTGTAACAAAATTCAGTTTTACCACCACAGTCTCTTCCAGGTATAACCCTTTGTGGTTGCGGTTTATAAAGCCCTAGTCGACTGTGAGAGGATAGAGGCCCTTAGGGAACCTACCCATTTTTAAAATTCGTTGTAAACATACATAACTATTCTGTCACGGATTATGTATAAATAGATATTTTTAATGTGCTTTGGAATATTGTAAAATAGTAAAGATCTTGATCTGTTTAATATTAACATAATTGACTTCTCTAGGAAAATGAAAGAACTTTTTCAAATTATGGAAAGTTCAGTATAGTTCTGTTTTGAATGTTCTTAGTGCCAAAATTCCCAGCTATTGGATGCAAAAGAGGCTGATAAAGATAATTTAATTTTTTAGAAGCCAAGAGGAGTATATGAAATCACAAACTAAGGCAGTCAGTATAGAGAATGTTTGACTTTTGCTACAAGGTCCAGAATTTATTTACACACACACACACACACACACACACATGTGCGTGCGCACAATAGTTTATTCTCCATTCTCAGCAAATCAAACTTGAAGCTCTAGTTTCTCCCGTCTCACCCTGCATGTGCAGAAGCATACGTGTGTGCTTTGCATATTTCCTCTCTCATTTTGACTGGCTGCCAAAGTTACTCCTATTTTATGAAGCATGGAGAGTGGTATGATAAGAGCTCCTTGTTCCATCATTTCTCTCTGCTGGAGAGAGAG
>SJYA01008650.1:8246-24293 GCA_006410615.1 Neotragus moschatus
AGGTTTCTCAAGAGGCAGGTCAGGTGGTCTGGTATTCCCATCTCTTGAAGAATTTTCCAGTTTATTGTGATCCACACAGTGAAAGCCTTTGGCATAGTCAATAAAGCAGAAGTAGATGTTTTTCTGGAACTCTCTTGCTTTTGCGATGATCCAGCAGATGTTGGCAATTTGATCTCTGGTTCCTCTGCCTTTTCTAAAACCAGCTTGAACTGGTTCTAGAAGTTCATGGTTCACATATTGCTGAAGTCTGGCTTGGATTTTGAGCATTACTTTGCTAGCGTGTGAGATGAGTTCAATTGTGCGGTAGTTTGAGCATTCTTTGGCATTGCCTTTCTTTGGGATTGGAATGAAAACTGACCTTTTACAGTCCTGTGGCCCCTGCTGAGTTTCCCAAATTTGGTGGCATATTGAGTGCAGCACTTTCACAGCATCATCTTTCAGGATTTGAAATAGCTCAACTGGAATTCCATCACCTCCACTAGCTTTGTTTGTAGTGACGCTTCCTAAGGCCCACTTGACTTCACATTCCAGGATATCTGGCTCGAGGTGAGCGATCACACCATCATGATTATCTGGGTCGTGAAGATCTTTTTTGTATAGTTCTGTGTATTCTTGCCACCTCTTCTTAATATCTTCTGTGTCTGTTAGGTCCATACCATTTCTGTCCTTTATTGAGCGCATCTTTGCATGAAATGTTCCCTTGGCATCTCTAATTTCCTTGAAGAGATCTCTAGTCTTTCCCATTCTATTGTTTTTCTTTATTTCTTTGCTTTATAGCTGAGGACAGCTTTCTTATCTCTCCTTGCTATTCTTTGGAACTCTGCATTCAAATGGGTATATCTTTTCTTTTCCTCTTTGCTTTTCACTTCCCTTCTTTTCACAGCTATTTCTAAGGCCTCCCAGACAGCCATTTGGCTTTTTTGCATTTCTTTTTCTTGGGGATGGTCTTAATCCCTGTCTCCTGTACAATGTCACGAATCTCCATCCATAGTTCATCAGGCGCTCTATCAGATCTAATCCCTTGGAATCTATTTCTTACTTCCACTGTATAATCATAAGGGATTTGATTTAGGTCATACCGGAATGGTCTGGTTGTTTTCCCTTCTTTCTCAATTTAAGTCTGAATTTGGCAAAAAGGAGTTCATGATCTGAGCCACAGTCAGCTCCCAACCTTGTTTTTGCTGACTGTATATAGCTTCTCCATCTTTGGCTGCAAAGAATACAGTCAATCTGATTTCAGTGTTGGCCATCTGGTGATGTCCATGTGTAGAGTCTTCTCTTGTGTTGTTGGAAGAGGGTGTTTGCTATGACCAGTGTGTTCTCTTGGCAGAACTCTATTAGCCTTTGCCCTGCTTCATTCTGTACCCCAATGCCACATTTGCCTGTTACTCCAGATGTTTCTTGATTTCCTACTTTTGCATTCCAGTCCAGTCCCCTATAATGAAAAAGACATCTTTTTGGGGTGTTAGTTCTAAAAGGTCTTGTAGGTCTTCATAGAACCGTTCAACTTCAGCTTCTTCAGCATTCCTGGTAGAGGTGTAGACTTGGATTACTGTGACTTTGAATGGTTTGCCTTGGAAATGAACAGAGATTATTCTGTTGTTTCAGAGACTGCATCCAAGCACTGCATTTCAGACTCTTCTTACACATGGTAGTGTATATTTGTCAATGCTACACTCTCGATTCGTCCCACTTTCTCCTTCTCTCATGTGTTCACAAGTCTGTCCTTTACATCTGTGTCTCTATCCCTGCTTTGCAAATAGGTTCATCTGTACCATTTTCCATATTCCATATATATGCATTAATATAGAATATTTGTTTTTTTATTTCTGATTTATTTCACTCTGTATAATAGGCTTTAGTTTCATCCACCTCATTAGAACTGACTCAAATTTGTTTATTTTTATGGCTGAGTAATATTCCCTTGTATATATGTACCACAGTTTCTTTATCCATTCATCTGTCAGTGAACACTGAGGTTGCTTCCATGTCCTGACTATTGTGAATGTTCAATAACAATGAACATTTGGATACATATGTCTTTTTGGATTATGGTTTTCTCAGGGAACCTGCCCAGTAGTGGGCTTGCTGCATCATATGGTAGTGTTATTCCTAGGTTTTTAGGGAATCTCCATATTGTTCTCCACCGTGGCTGTATCAGTTCACATTCCCATCAACAGTACAGGAGGGTTCCCTTGTCTCCACATTCTCTCCAGCATTTATTGTCTGTAGATTTTTTTGATGATGGTCATTCTGTCGGGTGTGAGCTGACACCTCACTGTAGTTTTGATTTGCATTTCTCTAATAATCAGTGATCTTGAGCATCTTTTCGTGTGATGTTGGCCTTCTGTATGTGGTGTTCTCTTTCTGGGAACATTTCAGGAGAGTAAGGAATGTGCTGAAATCAATCCTTGAAACCATAACGTTTCATCACTCTTGTCCCAGTTCTCCTGGCAAAGCAACAGAGGGATATTTGCCCCCACTCTCTCATTGGTCATAACCTGAGTGCTTTTTTTTTTTTTTTTATCACTTCAAAGTATTTATGAAATGGTTAGTTCAACTTTATCTCCTCAGGAAACACAAAGTAGGCAGTGGACATTTCCCACTTCACAGATGGGAAAAGTGAGATGTGGCTATGTGGGAATGGCAAACAAAGAGTAATTCACTGCGCTGACTCCTGGCCCAGTGGCTCTTTTTGCCCCCCTGAAGAGCCTTACATACACCTTCTTACTTACATCTGCTATCTCAACTAATCACCCATTAGGGAACCTCAGCTTCTCCATGAGAGACCCCCAAAAGCCCACTTTTTCATGAGGAATAATAATATATCTACAGTCATCTCATTATTAAATTTATCTTATGTTAACATTCTAAAAATTAAATAGTTTTCAATTTGAAGTAGCAGCTCTTTGAGCCGCTGCTTCAAGAATTCATTCAAGGACTGGATGCCAGTCAATATACTTCTCTTCAATCAGGCTGAACGATGACCATTCCTTTTCTGATAATTACATGATTGCTTATTTACATGTTGAAGCATTACAACAACACATCAATGTCAACACTACTGTTTACGACTTCAATCTCCCATCCGCTGTGAAAACCACAGCTCCAGCTGCGCGTCTCTTTAGAACTCAGTCATACAAATGCATCGCTGTCTATGGACGTTACGTCACTAGTCTACTTTTCCAGGAGGTGAGCAGCCTGAATGGTTTCCAATAAGGGGTGTTATTTATTAGTAAACATTTTATGCCTTTTTTTCTAAAATGGATTTGAGATGGGTTACTGCCCCTCCTCTCTGACACACACAGAGACATGTACCAGAATAGTTTCTTTAAGAAAGGAAATTAATACCCATATACCCAGAAGAGAGATGATTCCACCTTAAAATATGAAGTAAGATGCTTATTGTACTTTTTACATTTTAATCAGTTCTGAGTTCCCTCGAAGTCAATGGGAAAGTAGATATACATTGTTTAGTGGTTCTTATATATGGAAAAAAGAACGTATTTACATTTATATTTCACTATTTCTTTTTATCACCAACAATTTGGCATGATTTTGGATGAGAGTTTTATGTATATTTTTTTTCTTTCCAAAGAATAATGAGTTAAATATAACCAGGGTACATGCTTTCTGAAAAAAAAAAGGCTCTGGTTGACTTTAATACACTCTGAGGTTAGATCAAGAGAAAGATATAGAAATCTAGAATCTTCCTTACCTCCTCCAGCTTGTCCACTCGCCCCACCAGTTTGGTGGTAACTGAATGCAGCTTCAGGAGATCCAAGCCGTAGAAAGCTCCTTCCAGCATGTCTATAATGGTGGAGAGCTACAAAACAAGGGCAGGCCTTCAGTCCAAGGATCTGCACCAGATAGACCGAGAGGGAGACGTCTCTGTGTCAGAGGCTGGACAGGGACACCACTAGGNTAGAATCTTCCTTACCTCCTCCAGCTTGTCCACTCGCCCCACCAGTTTGGTGGTAACTGAATGCAGCTTCAGGAGATCCAAGCCGTAGAAAGCTCCTTCCAGCATGTCTATAATGGTGGAGAGCTACAAAACAAGGGCAGGCCTTCAGTCCAAGGATCTGCACCAGATAGACCGAGAGGGAGACGTCTCTGTGTCAGAGGCTGGACAGGGACACCACTAGGAATTGCGAGGCGGCCCGCAGAAACTGGCGCTTATGCGGGCAGATAGGCAGATCCAGGGGTATAGATGTGTTCGGTCTACTGGAGTATATGGTTAAGAAGATAGGAGAATCCTACAAGTCAACTGAGGTCTGAATAGCTTGACCAAACTGTTTGTACTTCCTTTATTAAGTCTGTCAGTTGGATGCATGTCTGTCTTTCCTACTAGACAGTGAGCTCCTTGAAAGCAGTGCAACGTCATCTTCATCTTCGATTCCCCATGATACCCTGGCCCAAAGCAAGTGATACACAAACACTCAGCAAAGTGGCTTATTAACATCCGTGCCTTGAGGATATGCTTCTGAAATACTTCCATGCATTGTCTGCTGAAGTCCCTGGAAGATACCAGCAAGCTTTACCTTAACACTAAAAGCAAAACTGCCCCTGGGAGGTGAAAGAGAGCCAGTGGCCCACCTTTAAGGTGGCAAGTTGTCATGGGGTACCCAGCTGTCTCAATTTTTTCAACACTGTCCTCCCTGCCAGTACAGAGCCAGTGGGAGAAAGGTGGCTGAGGTGCTGGTGACATCCAGGTCATGCAAAGTTTAGGCACAGGAAGCTGCTGAGAGATGCTTAAAGTGAGCCTCCCTGCCAAGGACTATCCCTGGGAGAGTCTGCTGGACATACGTGTGCCCCACAGCCCTTCTATCAGATAAGAACTCTGTGTGTGAAGCGCTCATGTTTCAAAGATCTCCTTCCTCTCCATCAGGGGAAGATAGCTGAAGCCTGGGTGAGAGCCACGGAAGGGCAGCCAGTGAGTATGCACTGTGATGATTTTCTGATTCCTAAAATGTTGCCTGCTGTTGTTTCAGAAGCCCTCAAGAGTCCAATCCTATAACGGAGTGATTGTGCCTTTGATTCAGAAATTGTTTCACAGCAGAGCTGCAGCTCTGAGTGACACGGCTGAATTCTGGGACACTCATTTTACTGGTAAACTCTGCTGCTGCTGCTGCTAAGTCGGTTCAGTCATGTCCGACTCTGTGCGACTCCATAGACGGCAGCCCACCAGGCTCTCCCATCCCTGGGATTCTCCAGGCAAGAACACTGGAGTGGGTTGCCATTTCCTTCTCCAATGCATGAAAGGGAAAAGTAAAAGTGAAGTTACTCAGTTGCGTCCGATTCTTAGGGACCCCATGGACTGCAGCCCACCAGGCTCCTCCATCCATGGGATTTTCCAGGCAAGAGTACTGGAGTGGCATGAAACCCAACTCCGCTTAAACGAATATCAGTGACGACCAGTTACCAAGTATGCGCCAGCTTCTGGCATAGCAGTAGCACTTTACATGGTCATTCATTATTGGAATGTGTCTATCGAGCCCCAACTATATGTCAGTCATTGTGCCAAGTACTCAATAGTTGTCATCCCATCTATTCTCAAAACCCTCAAAGGTAGATGTTATTCTTCCTACTTTTTAATTCAAGGAGACTGAGGCCAGGCCAGTTGAGTAACTTGCATATCACCGTGCAGCAAGCACTAGCAATGATTTGAACCCAAGTCTGACTCTAAAGCAAGGTTATCCCATGAGCCCACACTATGGATGAAGAGGGGAAGGTGGGGACCAGACGAAGGCCTCAGCTGACCTATGGGGCTGCCCCAGATAGGGCCTGAGATTCCCCACCCTGTGGGCCAGGATTGCAGGATTCCACTTATGAGTATGGTTGCTTTACAATGCTGTGTTAGCTTCTACTGTACAGCAAAATGAATCAGCCACACATGGACATATTATTGCTGTTGTTCAGTTGCTAAGTCATGTCAGATATTCATATATCTTCTCCTTTTTGGATTTACTTTCCATTCAGGTCACCCACTCGTGTCTGACTCTTCGTGACCCCATGGACTATAGCCTGCCAGGCTCCTCTGTCCATGGCAAGAATACTGAAGTGGGTTGCCATGCCCTCCTCCAGGGAATCTTCCCGACCCAGGGACTGAACTTGGGTCTCCTGCACTGCAGGCAGATTCTTTACCATCTAAGCCACTAGGAAAGCCCTTCTGGTCACCAGAGAATTAAGTATAGTTCCCTGTGCTATTTAGTATATTCTCATTACTTATACATTTTATATACAGTATCAATAGTATATATGTGTCAATCCCAATCTCCCAATTCCTCCCACCTCCATCTTTCCCCTTGGTATCCGTACACTTGTTCTCTAGGTCTGTGTCTATAGGATTGCAGTTTGCTGATTGGACCTACGGCAGGCCCCAGGCCTCTTCTTCCCTGGGTCACCCAGCTCTTGCACTGAGGACTAAAGGCTCACTGCTCTCTGTGTGTCACTGGGGTGCCTGCTGTGCTGACAGTAAATCATGGCAGTAACTTTCCTGGAGAAGAACGCTGAGTTCTTTTGGCCAGCTGGGTCTGGCAGCTGCTCCCAGGCCCGGCCTCCCTGGCTCCAAAAGAGAGGGAGGCATACTTTGCTCTAGGCATCACCCTCAGATATTAGAGTTGCAAATGACCAGTCTGTCAGTTGATCAGCTCCGGATCCACACACAACACTCTCCGGCCCAGAGCCTGACCTCCTTTAAAGGCTAAAACAGGGCCCACTTACTCCAAGGCCTTGACCCCCAGCAAAAGCCTTGTCAGACTCATGGGTCCCGAAGGCACCCTCTTACCCAGGCCTCACCCTTCACCAGGTCCTACCTTCAAGTCCCGGCTGTCTGCCTCCCGAAGCTTCTGGAGCCTGAAGTCTCCCTCGCAGGGATTGAGGGCGGATGGAGGTGCAACGCAGGCACACTTGCAGGAGGAGCCCGAGGTGATGGTCTCCACTGTGTAGAAGTCTTCCTTTCGGGAGGTCCCTGCGTTGACCCGCTGGCAGGCATCTCGGCCCAGGGGTCGCACTACACACTTGCACTGACAGTCGGAGCCCTCAGACACGGCCTTGACTTTGTCATAGTCTCCCAGCAACTAGACAAAGACAGAGAGACCAGGTTGGGGCTGTGCAAACACCAGCATCTGTCAGGGTCCTGAAAAAGGCTCTACATTCACATTGTCAAATGTGCTGCTAGCCAGAGATCTCCGATAACTCTGGTGCGGAGTTGAAGGGGTCATCGCAACACAATCTGCTGACTCTAGCATTTCCTGGAAGGCACTCTGAGTTCAGCTCTCTTTACTTATTTTGGAAAGGAGTGCATTTCTCAGGGAGCCTTAGTCTTTTATCACTTAAAGGAAACAAACAAATAAGCTCCATCATTCTTCCAACAGTACTTGCCTTAGCTGGAATCCAGATTTAGACTGAAAAGGGAAAGGAGAAAGGACTGACGGAAGGATTGGAAAACTGACATTCCAATTTCAAGACCACTGGCTTCTGTTCCCCTTCATTCATTCTCCATTTATTGAGTGCCACCTTGGGACTGAGCTCGGTGCTATGAGAGGTAAAGCAGTGAATGGGCCAGAGAGCCTGCTCTCAAGAGCTTACTGTGCAAGAGGTCTATAAGTTACGATCACACCAAGCAGGGAGTGGTAAGTACCCCGGATGTGGGAGTCCAGTGGGAGCTCCAGCAGAAGGCCACAGAGCGTGGCTTCTAGAAGGAAGTGGTATCTGATGTGGCCTCAAAGGATGAGTTAGATTTGGAAAAAAGAAACTGGGAGGAGAGAGACAGATGCAGATGTCAGTAGGTTTACTCAGCCCAAGGGTTCATTTGGCTCCTAGAATAGCTTCTGCACCCAAACCCCAGGCCAAAGCCAGGAAAGCAAACTGGCAGCACTTGCTGCCTCCGCAGTGCTAAACATTTCCTTCTGAGTGCTTGGCCAGGCAGGAAAACACGCAATGGCAGGCTTGCTGGAACCACAATCCTAGGCACTTGCTGGGGACAAGGCTCCTCCCTCACTGCTCTGCAAGACATCCTATATCCCCAAGGTGACGGCTCCCTCTGTGGGCACAGGGAACGGTTCCCTTCCTTTGACTAATGACCCTGGCAGGCAAGCTCTGGGCTTGTTGGAGTGGATATGTTCCTGGGATGCAGTTGGAGGAAAGAAGTCTTGTAATGTTTTTCTTGCAACGGTTGGGCTTCTTCTAATACTAATATTTGTGTTAGGACTGTTGTCAAAGGCGGAATGGATCAGTGGAAGACAGAGTTGTAGTTCAAGATGACTTAAGTGACCAGTCTTTATGGGCCGATGGAAAATCATAGCTATCTGCTCTCCGAAACTGCTTAGATTTCTATATAGCCCTACTCAGAGACTCTGGGTGAATTTCTTCCTTTCAGAAGGCTCAAGTTTCAGGAAAGTTTTTGTTGATGGTCCTCCAGAGCCCCAATGTGATGGATTTTTAAGTCTTTTTGATTTAGGGGTCAGTGCGAGGTTATAGATGAGTACAGGGCATATACTAGCATAATTCTTAAAGGAAGGGTGAGGTGACTAGTGTTTGATAAATGCCAAAGTGGAGCCCATTATTTTTTCTACAGGAAGGAGTCAAGGACCCCAGTCCAAGGGCTTACTGAGGCACAGGCAGCGCTATAGGGATCCTTTTTCAGCCGTCCCTCCGCTTTAGGATTAAGTTGACACCCACCACGCAATCACTAGGCTGGTCCTGGAAAGCATGCAATAAGCAGTCTAGAGAGAACTGTTTTTTCCTGTCATGAGATCAGGGCTGCAGACGGTCTGAGGACCTGGGTCTGATCATCTCTAGGGCCCTTTACCGTTTCAAGCCGTATGGTCCTTATCTATAGAGCGGGAGTAAGTGCGCGTGAGGATTGAGGCAAATTAAACAAGCGAAAGCTCTTTGTAAAAGGATGTGTTACAGATCCGGTCCCTACCTGCTGTCACTCCCCGCTCCGACATCATCTGCCAGACCTGAGTGGCTCGGCATTTCCAGCCTATCTCCCCAGTGTGAGGGGGGCGCTTATCATCAGTGCCTCAGTTTGGGGCTCACCTCATGTTCATCACACTTGTTGCGGCTCTCTTTCCTTTCTGGGGGTCTCACTCAGTGTCATGAAATATCTCTCCATGGGTTACACCATCTGCCTTCGGTCCAACATGCCCGCCTGTTTTCACATTCCAGTTCTGACAAACAGCCACACAGACAAGAGATGGCCATACTTTCCACAACCCTTGAACCAAAAGGTTTTGATATTTTTTCTTTCTTCCCAGGGAGTTGTGACGTGTCTCCCCTTCCTTCTCCTCTCCTTTTTCCTGATTCTGTAACCTTGAAAGACCCTATGACTTTGAGAGGAGGACCCATGTCTCTTGAGTTCAGAAAATGTTCTGATAAATGAAAAGCAAAAGCCCTCCCCTTCGGTAATGGAGGGACAGCCAGCTGCCTCTGAACGCTTCAGCGAGGACCGTCTTAAGGCTCTTGCCATCACTGGAGCAAAAGGAGTGGGCATGGGACTCGCAGCCTACCTGAGATAAAACGTTCTCCTGGTTGTCGGCTTCGTTTTGCAGAGTCTCATCCTCTGTGGGTGCCACCGTCTGCACATCTGGGGGCTCGGTAGTCCCGGTGGGGGGAGTGCTGTACCCCCAGCCCAGACTCGTAACCAGAGCGAAGCAGAGAGCTAGCAGCAAAGACTTGGCCATGAGGAAGGCGACAAGAGGGAGCTCGGCCCCTTGGAAGAATGGCTGGGGTCCCGTGCGGAGGGGGTGGAGGGAGCGGGTATCTCAGCAAGGAGTGAGGCGAGAGGGTGGCTTGGCTGGAGTGACCGCTCTAGAGCTGGGTGCGGCTGGGCAGGGCAGGAATGTGCGCCCCAGAGACGCTGGTCATCTCCTTCCCGACGCGATCAGCCGGTAGACAGTGGGGCGCAGGGCAGAAGGAGGTGACAGGAAGGTGGAGGTGGCAAGGCGAGCGCGTCGTCTCTGGAGAGGGCTCAGGTGGAAGGAGCGGGTCCGGGCGGATGCGAGCGGGGCGTTGCGCGCCGGGTCCGGCGGCGGGAAGCCTGGGGGCGCACCGGGGCCCTGTGGGAGTGCGGGGCCGGCAGCGGCGGCGGTGGCGAGGGCTGCTGGGCCAGGGCGCCGCGCAGCGCTGGCGCGGAGGGAGGGCGGAGCCTCTATTGTGCCGGGCCGCGGGGATGCAGCCAGTTACCGCGCGGAGGAGGAGGAGGACCGGGAAGCGCCCTGGGCTCGGGCGGCGGGGAGACCAGCGGACCCCGCCCCCGACTCAACCTCAGCTGCTGCTCACGCCCTCCAGGGGTGAAGTCGGAAGGGCGCCTCTTTGATCTGATCGCAAAGGGGAGAGAAGTTACACTGAGCCGGGTCCTTGAAGTTCGGGGATCCCTTGTGCCCATTCTCTCCCGGAGGAGCGAGTTTCCTGTGGGTTGGCAGGTAGGCACCAAGAGCTCTCTCCAAGCGCGAGACAGTATAGATGGATCCTCTGCACCCCCCTTTTATTGCACCTGGTGGACCGAAGGAACATTTGCTCTTGAATGTTTCTTTTCCCTGACGACTCTGGAAAGACACTTGGCAGCTTTGAACTTAGCGCCACTGGTCGTTTGCTTGCCTGCCACAGCTTTAGAACCTGGTAATACCTCCACCCAGAGGATAACTACTGAACTCCCTGCAGGAGTGTTCTCAGTTCAGTTCAGCCGCTCAGTCATGTCCGACTCATTGTGACCCCATGAACCTCACACGCCAGGCCTCCCTGTCCATCACCAGTTCCCGGAGTCTACCCAAACTCATGTCCATTGAGTCGGTGATGCCATCCAACCATCTCATCCTCTGTGGTCCCCTTCTCCTCCCGCCCTCAATCTTTCCCAGCATCGGGGTCTTTTCAAATGAGTCAGCTCTTGGCATCAGGTGGCCAAAGTATTGGGGTTTCAGCTTCAACATCAGTCAACCAACACCTGGGACGGATCTCCTTTAGGATGGCCTGTTTGGATCTCCTTGCAGTCCAAGGGACTCTCAAGAGTCTTCTCCAACACCACAGTTCAAAAGCATCAGTTCTTCAGTGCTCAGCTTTCTTTATAGTCCAACTCTCACATCCATACATGACTACTGGAAAAACCATAGCTAAGTTGTGCAGTTATTAAAGACAAAGAGAGTAGTTTTTTCAGTAAATCTCTGACAGTCTGTGGGTGGGGCTGGGGAGGAGGGGAGCGGGGAGCTGCTATCCAGACGCAGTTGATTGTCCACGGGGACAACTCTTACTGTCTTCATGGTTTGGGACAATTGTCAGGATCTCTCTCACTAGATGATCTTAGAAGATGTCCACCTTCAACAGTGTGCGACTGTGTTACACTATCCCTTAACTAGGTTCCGTTTTATAAACCAACAGTGAAGATTAACAGTGCCTGAATTAAAGGAGGCACTGCACCTTCTGAGACAACTGTGGAAACGCAAAACAGAGCCAGACCCCTTAGAAGATGTGAAAAGTGTCACACATCTTTGGGAAATTCAAACACCGTGCCTTTTATAGTAAGGAAAAAGAGCCCTCATAATCTAATTAGTAAACTGTGAGATTTCAGCTCATATAAACGATGATAGTTGACAAAAGTACAGTTTTGCCAAAAGAACGCACTGGTCATAGCAAACATCATCTTCTAACAGCACAAGAGAAGACTCTGCACATGGACATCACCAGATGGGCAGTACTGAAATCAGAATGATTATATTCTTTGCAGCCGAAGATGGGGAAGATCAGCAAAAATAAGACCGGGAGCTGACTGTGGCTCAGATNGCCAAAAGAACGCACTGGTCATAGCAAACATCATCTTCTAACAGCACAAGAGAAGACTCTGCACATGGACATCACCAGATGGGCAGTACTGAAATCAGAATGATTATATTCTTTGCAGCCGAAGATGGGGAAGATCAGCAAAAATAAGACCGGGAGCTGACTGTGGCTCAGATCATGAACTCTTTATTGCAAAATTCATACTTAAATTGAAAAAGTAGGGAAAACCACTAGACCATTCAGACCTAAATCAAATGCCTTATAATTATACAGTAGAAGTGAGAAATAGATTCAAGGGATTGGCTCTGATAGACAGAGTGCCTGAAGAACCATGGATGGAGGTTCATGACATGGTCCAGGAAGCAGTGATCAAGACCATCCCCAAGAAAAAGAAATGCAAAAAGGCAACATGGCTGTCTAAGGAGGCCTTACAGATAGCTGAGAAAAGAAGAGAAGCTAAAGGCACAGGAGAACAGGAAAGATACACCCATCTGAATGCAGAGTTCCAAAGAATCGCAAGGAGATAAGAAAGCCTTCCTCAGTGATCAGTGCAAAGAAATAGAGGAAAACAATAGCATGTGAGAGACTAGAGATCTCTTCAAGAAAATTAGAGATACAAGGGAACATTCCATGCAAAGATGGGCACAATAAAGGACAGAAACAGTATGGACCTAACAGAAGCAGAAGATATTAAGAAGAGGTGGCAAGAATACACAGAAGAACTATACAAAAAAAAAAAAATGTTAATGACCCAGATAACCACAATGGTGTGATCACTCACCTAGAGCCAAACATCCTGGAGTAAGAAGTCAGGTGGGCTGTAGGAAGCTTCACGCATCACTATGAACAAAGCTAGTGTAGGTGATGGATTTCCAGTTGAGCTATTTCAAATCCTGAAAGATGATGCTGTGAAAGTGCTGCACTCAATATGCCAGCAAATTTGGAAAACTCAGAAGGGACCACAGGACAGGAAAAGGTCAGTTTTCACTGCAGTCCCAAAGAAAGTCAATGCCAAAGAATGTTCAAACTACCACACAATTGCACTCATTTCACATGCCAGCAAAGTCATGCTCAAAATTTTCCAAGCAAGGCTTCAACAGAAGCCTTGAACTTCCAGATGTACATGAACCAAGAACTTCCAGATGTTCAAGCAGGATTTAGAAAAGGCAGAGGAACCATGGATCAAATTGCCAATGTGCAAACATCCAGTGAATCATAGAAAAAGCAAAAGATTTCCAGAAAAACAACTACTTCTGCTTCGCTGACTATGCCAAAGCCTTTGACTGTGTGGATCACAACAAAGTGTGGAAAACCAAGGCCTTTGACTGTGCAGATCACAACAAAGTGTGGAAAATTCTTAAAGAGATGGGCCTACCAGACCCACCCGACCTGCCTCCTGAGAAATCCAACTGCAAGTCAAGAACCAACAGTTAAAACCACACCTAGAACAATAGACTGGTTCCAAATTGGGTAAGGAGCACGTCAAGGCTGTATACTATCACCCTGCTTATTTAACTTAAATCCAGAGTACATCATGAGAAATGCTGGGATTGATGAAGCACAAGCTGGAATCAAGATTGCCGGGAGAAATATCACTAACCTCAGATATGCAAATGACATCACCCTTTTGGCAGAAACAGAAGAGGAACTAAAGAGCCTCTTGATGAAAGTGAAAGAGGAGAGTTAGAAAGCTGGCTTAAAACTCAAAATTCAAAAAACGAAGATCATGGCATCCGGTCCCTTTAATCACTTCATGCTAAATAGATGGGGAAACAATGGAAATAGTGCCATGGGCTCCAAAATTACTGCAGACGGTGACTGCAGACATGAAATTAAAAGGCACTTGCTCCTTGGAAGAGAGCTATGACCAACCTAGACAGCATGTTAAAAAGCAGAGACATTACTTTGCTGACAAAGATGCGTCTAGTCAAAACTATGGTTTTTCCCATAGTTGTATATGGATGTGCGAGTTGAACCAGAAAGAAAGCTGAGCACCGAAGAACTGATGCTTTTGAACTGTGGTGTTGGAGGAGACTCTTAAGAGTCCCTTGAACTTCAAGGAAATCAAACCAGTCAATCCTAAAGGAAATAAGGTCTGATGCTGAAGGAAGCTCCTTGGCCGTGTGATGTGAAGAACTGACTAGCTGGAAAATTCCTTGATGCTGGGAAAAATTAAAAGCAGGAGAAGGGGACAACAGAGGATGAGATGGTTGGATGGCATCATCGACTCGATGCACCTGAGTCTGAGCAGGCTCCAGGTGAACAGGGAAGCCTGGTGTGCTGCAGTCCATGGGGTTGCAAAGAGTTGGACACGACCGAGTGACTGAACTAAACTGAACTGAATATCTTTTAGGTTATAAAGACTTCAGAGTGAGGCCTGGCCTCCCTGCACGACCTGGACAGACTGTGGCCATGACCAGCTGATGTGGTGCCAAAAGCCACCCCGAGCCTCAAGGTAATAAGAGGACTTTAAAAAAAAATAAAGACTTCAGAGTATTAATATAACTTAATAGTTTTTTAAAACCCAGTTTATGGGCAAAAATTCAAGATTCTAGTTATCTGGACTTGTGGAAATATCACACAGAGAATATTAAAGCTATCAAATCTTTTTTCAAAATTAGATGGAATTAAACAACTATTAAATATAGTTTTAAAATTCAATTAAAATGAGTGTTGAATGTTGGCTAAGTATAGGACAATTTGGTAGATATTTAATTGGAACAAGAGATAGTCCACTTTTCCTGAAGAAGTGGACTAGGAGTAAGGAGGTAAGCAGAACAAATATTCAAGTTGTCAGGCAGAGTAAGAGCATATCCCAAGGAGCTTAAAGAACTTCAAGTTGAAGGTCAGGATTTCATGAAAAAGTGACAGGTAGATGGCTGGGAGGATGGGAAGGTTTCAGCAAGGCAGTAAGATGTAGGCAAGATGAGAGGAGCCATTCTGGGCAGAGCCATCGGCCTGAATGTGAATATTCAGGTCTAAGACTGATGCTCACTTCTCAGGGAAGACTTCCGGACTCTGTCTCCAGCATACTTCCTCTTATATGTTCCCATAGTACCATAGTATCAGGTTTCCCAGGTGGCTCAGTAGTAAAGAATCCACCTGCAAGTGCAGGAGACACGGAAGACATGGGTTTGATTCCTGGTCAGGGAGATTCCCTGGAGTAGAAAATGACAACCCACTGCAATATTTTTGCCTGGAAAATTCCATGGACAGAGGAGCCTGGAAGGCTACAGTCCATGGGATCAAAAAGAGCTGGACACAGCTGAGCAACACATACACACAGCACCGTGTATCTTTTCTTCAGAGAGTTATGGGAATTACATTTTTATACTTCTCTGTGAGTTGTTTCAGTTGTGTCTGTCTTCACCACTAGGCTGTAAACTCCATGACGGCAGGCTTTTGTCTGGTTTTGTTCACCATTACATTCCCAGAGGCTTCCCTTGTAGCAATTCTTGGGTCAGGAGGATCTCCTGGAGAAGAAAATGACAACCCATGCCCGTGTTCTTACCTGGAGAATCCNTTGTTTCAGTTGTGTCTGTCTTCACCACTAGGCTGTAAACTCCATGACGGCAGGCTTTTGTCTGGTTTTGTTCACCATTACATTCCCAGAGGCTTCCCTTGTAGCAATTCTTGGGTCAGGAGGATCTCCTGGAGAAGAAAATGACAACCCATGCCAGTGTTCTTACCTGGAGAATCCCATGGACAGAGGAGCCTGGCAGGCTACAGTCCATGGGGTTGCAAGAGTCAGATATGACTTAGCAACCAAACCACCACTATATTATCAGAGCTAGTACCTGGAAGGAAGTAGACACTCAATTAAATTGGTTGAATGAATGGGCTATAAATAGTCCAGTTGGATATACTCCTAGTTACCTTCATAAATATCATTTTTGTACCTATTAGCATGCATTGGACTGCAAGGAACAGGAAATCAACAATGGCTTAGTCAAATTCTCATTTTTCCCTAACTCTAAAAGACTGGAGGTTATCATCAAGGACCCAAGCTCTTTCATTTCCCACTCTATTATTCTTTGGGCTTTTAAAAGATTTTTTTGTTTGACCTAATTGTAATTGGCTTAAGTCAGTTCCATATATCCCTTGACCATTTTCTTTTGCTAGACTTTCATTTTTCCAATCTCTTGCAGTTAGAGTTAGCTAAAGTGATTCAGTTCTTGCTAATAGAATAAAAACAAATCTGTTGAGTTTTCACAAAAGATATTTTACTTCCTGATAAAAGAAACAAATAGAGGGGAGGAGCTTTCCAGT
>SJYA01008651.1:833-16127 GCA_006410615.1 Neotragus moschatus
GTTCAGGGAAGAGGCGCCGGGTGCGCGGAGGAGGGGGCCGCCGTTGTCTTGGATGGAGGGCGAGCGAGGTGAGGACCGGAGACCGAGGCGGGGCGGGAGGTCGCGCCCGCGGGAACCCCGGGCGACTCCGGCGCCAGCCTGGTCGGGCGCGGCTCCTCGAGGCCCTCGGCGCGGGCTCCGGCGCCACCGTCCACCGCGTGCGCACCCGAGCCTTTGTCTGCCTCTCGCCCGGGACCCGCGTTTCCGCGGCGCCTTCTCCCGGCCGGCGGTTCCAGGGTGGCCGTTTTCGGCTTCCCGCTCCCATCTGCCGCTCACTCCGCAGCCCTGGCCGGCCAGCACCTCCAAGGCAACCGGAGTCCGACCCGTCCTCGCGGCCGGAACCCGTTTGGGCTCACCGCCCGCCCGGGAGCCTCTGGGATGCCGTTCCCGGGCGTGTGAGCGTGTCTGATGGGGCCTGGCCGCCGCCCCCCATCCCGCCGCGAGCTCCCGCCTCCCTGGCGAGGTTCAGACTGCGAGACCCAGCGGCCTCGCGAACGCTTATTGGCGGTCTGGAGCCGCTGGCGGCAGTCTCTGCTCGTGTTTGCCATTGACCTGAAAGGACAGCGGGGTGTGGGCCCTGGACTCCCAGCGGACACCTCTGTCCTGTAGCCTCCCCCGAGTCCGACCTGCAGGGCAGCTCTCAGGTGTCTGCCTCCTTCGGGCCCCAACCTTGCGGGTGTGGCTTGATTCCTAGATGCTGCGGTTCAGGAAGGACACGGTCTGCGGGGGAGCGGCCTCGCCTGCTGCCCTTAGACGTGTTGGGCATGGACATCTGTACTTGCTGAAACGGACCCCGCTGGGCAGTGAGCTGAGTGAAGGTTGGGGGAGAGCGTGGAGCTCCTAACTCACTCTGACTTGAGTTGGGTTAGTCCGGTGCCTAGGACTGGGATTCCAGTCTGCCCCCTTCCTCCTCCGCTAGGGATTTCTTTCACTAAAAAAATAAAACAGCAATTTTTCACAATTTGCAGCTGGTTGAAGGGAGGGATATGGGGGTGGAGGCTCCCATACCTTGCATATGAACATTTTGGGTGGATGACTATGCTGGGAGATGGAGTGTGTAGGGATTTCCCTAAAATGAAGTTTCTGATTCTGCTGTTACTGCTGTTTGTCTGGGGTGGGACAGGTTGGGAGGGATGTTGGGGAGAAGACTAAAGATGAACATCTCAGGTTAAGATGGAGGTGTCCTGGGAGAGTCCTTAGCAAACTTTCCTTTTGGAAAGACAGAGGACCCCGAGGGAGAGGGCCTTCTGTCCCCCTTCCCACTCCCCGCCCTGCAGGGAGTTTCCACAGGGAGAGGCCCAGTGATAATAGACTCAGGAGTTGTTGAAGGTTTTTTGTTTGTTTGTTTCCGGTTCCCTACCCACCCGCACACGCCACCCTTAACCAAGTCAGTGAGAAGTAGCTTGGGATTTGAATAGGAACCAATGTTTATAAAAATCTTTGGGACATTACTAAGGTAGTAAATGCTAAAGGTCCCTCGGTTGGGAAGATCCTGTGGAGAAGGGAATGGCTACCCACTCCAGTATTCTGGCCTGGAGAATTCCATGGCTGTGTAGTCCATGGGGCTCAAAGAGTCGGACAAAACTGAGCAGCTTTCACAGACACACACACACACACACACACACATATGCACACACACTTTTGAGAAAAATCTATTATTGGACCCACCTCACTGCAAAAATGGCAAGAGGCTAGATGGTGGCTTTAAGGACCACATCCAGTTTCTGCTCGGACACTGTGTCCTCCACGTTGGGGACTCTTTCTGTCTGTTGCTGCGTGAAAAGCCACATTTGTGAGAATTGCTGAAGTACCTGAACCTTGGCAGATTTTTTTGATATTTGTCAATTGAAACGAGCCTTTTTGAGAAAAATTTGGGCTTCTGTAAGAGAGTAAAAGTACCTGCATGCATAAGGGTGTGGCATAGCTGGTGCACGTTTATTCCCTTTTTTCCTTTCTGTCTGATCTCTTCTGGGTCTAACAAGCAAGTAGTCACATAAAGGCTGATGTCAGGCTATGTCTGATTGTAGGAATGCCTGTTGTACCATCATCGGAAAGCAAATCGTGTTTTGAGAGTATAATATCCTGTTTCCACTCCTGTCCATTTTGGCTCCGCATTTTGGTTCACACAGATTCACTGATTCCTCGGTAATGCACGGAGCAAACATTTACTAAGAGCTCCTGCCACTTGCCAGGCACTGCCCTAGCAGGCTGTGGTCCAAGAGTTCACCAACCTGAGAGAGAGCCTCCAAGAAGCAAGCGTGGCAGTGACGCCCAGCGCCAGGGGGGTCGGTGGTCGCGCTCTGACCCTGGCAGGCTGGTGCCGACTATGCTTCATCAGCCATCTGCCTTTAAGCGCTGACCTCCGAGCTTGTCCTCTGGCACTGGGCTTCGGGACATCAGTGCTTGGAGAGGTGTTGCTGTGAGGTCCGCTTTGCAGTGCCATGTGTGTGTGTGTGTGTGTGTGTGTGTGTGTGTGTGAACAGACAGGAAAGAAATGCCAAGAGGCCATGCTTTGACAGGCCAGTAGAAGCTGCATTGTTTTTTGGAGGAAACAGCTCACTTTGTCTACACGTGGAGTGTGGCAGGGCGTGCAGGAGGTGTGTACACCAGTAGAGCAAGGACTTTTGGAGTTGAGTTGGGAACCCTGCCCTGAGGACACATGAGAGTTAAAAGAAGGTCCTGTCTCTCTCTTCCTCTCGCAAATGCTCCTGCCTCTCTCCTCATGGGTGTTTCCCCAGTAGGCTGCTGTGAATAATGCATCGAGCTGTAGAAAAGAAAAATACTGCTCGGAGACAACAGAGACAGCGAGGAAAATGAGACAGGAGGGAGAGATGAGATACGATGAGAAAGTGTGTGTAGGTGCAGGCGGCAAACACGACTTCACGCCACGATTTGTTGTGTATTTCTAAAATATTCTGAACAGAAAGTGTGTGTGTGTCTAGGAAAGGTGGATTTTTAATATACTCTCCCTCCATGGCTAACCACTCCTTGCTCTGTTTCTTGAGACTTAGAGACTGTGTGGCCAACACTATAGCAAACTGAGATAAATATGGTCCCTTTTAAGAGCAAGTGTGTGTAACACACAGAGGCTACACTCAGCTTCACATTTAACTTGTTCCTGCGGACCTGATGATTCTGGGATTGCAGTGCGATGCAAGGCTGACCACGCAGCAGCGAAAGTGGGTAGAAATCAGTTCACAGCAACTGACAGGGAGATGCAGACAGCGGAAACTAGTCCTTCGGAGGAGCTGCAGTGCCCATGGGATACCCACCAAGATAACCAGCAAAAGAAGGACTTGCCGCCAGGCCCGGGTGAGATCAGGAAAGAGCCCAGCGAAGTGGAGTGCCTGTGTCTGTCCTGACTGGTGGAATCAGGGTTTTATCCAAAGGAGAAGCTGTTTGAACTGGGAGGATTTATTCAGATTCATCAATTTTTAGTTTCACAAAATTCTTCTTTTAATTTCAAGCAACTTCCACGAACAAAGATAATCCCTAAACATTTAAATGAGAAGCAGTGGAAACCGTAGAAGATGATGTCTCTGCAGTGTCAGCCTGACCCGTTCAGTTCAGTTCAGTTCAGTCGCTCAGTCGTGTCCGACTCTTCGCGACCCCATGAATCGCAGCATGCCAGGCCTCCCTGTCCATCACCAACTTCCGGAGTTCACTCAGACTCACACCCATCGAGTCCATGATACCATCCAGCCATCTCATCCTCTGTTGTCCCCTTCGCCTCCTGCCCTCAATCCCTCCCAGCATCAGAGTCTTTTCCAATGAGTCAACTCTTCCCATGAGGTGGCCCAAGTACTGGAGCTTCAGCTTTAGCATCATTCCTTCCAAAGAAATCCCAGGGCTGATCTCCTTCAGAATGGACTGGTTGGATCTCCTTGCAGTCCAAGGGACTCTCAGGAGTCTTCTCCAACACCACAGTTCGAAACCATCAATTCTTCGGTGCTCTGCCTTCTTCACAGTCCAACTCTCACATCCATACATGACCACTGGAAAAACCATAGCCTTGACTAGATGGACCTTAGTCGGCAAAGTAATGTCTCTGCTTTTGAATATGCTATCCAGGTTGATCATAACTTTTCTTCCAAGGAGTAAGCGTCTTTTAATTTCATGGCTGCAGTCACAATCTGCAGTGATTTTGGAGCCCAGAAAAATAAAGTCTGACACTGTTTCCAAGCTTTAGATAATTTTGCATCTAAAACTTTTTCTATTCCATTAACAAAATTAAGTGAGGTGCAATAAATAAATAAGAGATGGGGATACAGCATGGTGACTGTGATTATTAATGCTGTATTACATATTTGAAAGTTACTAAGGGAGTAGATCTTAAAAGTACTTATCACACACACATAAATGCAGTGTACGAGGTAATAGATTTTGTTTGCTGTACAGAAGGTTAAGGTTGATGTGGTGAACATTTTACCAGTTAATACACTGTTAGCTATTGTTAAAATCAGCTCACAAATTCTGAGAAGGAAAGAAAAAATAATTTTAACAAAAAAGGAATATTTCCCTCTTAAAAGAAAAATTCTTAGTTTTAATTAAAAACGTTTTAATTTCCTTTTAAAATTTAAATTGAGCTCCTCCAGCTGATATAAATCTGTCTAAGGGGAAACTCCACTAAGTTGTTATATGGTCACTCAGTCTCGTCCTACTCTTTGTGACCCCGTGGACTGAAGCATGCCAGGCTTCTCTGTCCTTCACTGTCTTCCAGACTTGGCTCAAACTCACATGCATTGAGTCAGTGATTCTATCCAACCTCTCAGCCTCTGTTTTCCCCTTTTCTTTTTGCTTTCAGTCTTTACCAGCATCAGGGTCTCTTCCAGTAAGTCAGCTCTTCACATCAGGTGGCCAAAGTATTGGAGCTTCAGTTTCAGCATCAGTCCTTCCAATGAATATTCAGGACTGATTTCTTTTAGGGTGGACTGGTTTGACCTCCTTATAGTCCAAGAGACTCTCAAGAGTCTTCCCCAACACAAAAGTTCAAAAGCATCAGTTTTCTAGCACTCAACTTTCTTTACCGTCCAGACTCTCACATCCATACATGACTACTGGAAAAACCATAACTTTGACTATACAGACCTCTGTTGGCAAAGTGATGGGTCTGCTTTAATATGCTGTCCAGGTTTGCCATAGCTTTTCTTCCAAGGAGCAAGTGTCTTTTATTTGTATGGCTTCACTCACCATCCCCAGTGATTTTGGAGCCCAAGAAAAGAAAGAAAATCTGTTACTATTTTCCCCTTTTCCCCTTCTATTTGCCATGAAGCGATGGGAATAGATGCCATGATCCTAGTTATGTTGGATTTAAACCAGCTTTTCCACTCTCTTTCACCTTCATCAAGAGTCTCTTTAGTTTCTCTTTGCTTTCTGCCAGTAGAGGGCTGCATATCTGAAGTTACTGATATTTCTCCTGGAAATCTTGATTCCAGCTTGTGCTTCATCCAGCCCAGCATTTCAAATGATGTATTCTGCATACAAGTTAAATAAGCAGGATGACAATATACAGCCTTGTAGTCCTTTCCCAATTTTGAACCAGTCCATTGTTCTGTGTCCAATTTTAACTGTTGCTTCTTGACCTGAATACCGGTTTCTCAGGTGACAGGTAAGGTGGTCTGGTTTTCCCATGTCGTTAAGAATTTTCCATAGTTTGTTGTGATCCCCACAGTCAGATCTGAAGTAATGTATGATGTGAAAGTTGGACCATAAGGAAGGCTGAGCACCAAAGGAATGATGCTTTGAAACTGTGGTGCTGGAGAGACTCTTGAGAGTCCCTTGGACTGCAAGGAGATCCAGCCAGTTCATCCTAAAAGAAATCAACCCTGAATATTCATTGGAAGGACTGATGTGGAAGCTGAAACTCCAATACTTTGGCCACCTGATGGGAAGAGCTGACTCACTGGAAAAGACGCTGATGCTGGGAAAGACTGAGGGTAAGAGGAGAAGGAGACGACAGAGGATGAGATGGTTGGATGGCATCACCGACTCAATGGACATGAGTTTGAACAAACTTCTGGAGATAGTGAGGGAGAGGGAAGCCTGGCGTGCTGCAGTTCATGGGGCTTCGAAGGATTGCACGTGACTTAGTGACTGAACACCACCACCACAGTCAGAGGCTTTAGCTAGTTAGTAAAAGCAGATGTTTTTTTCTGAAATTCCCTTGCTTTCTCTATAATCCAACAAATGTTGGCAACTTGATCTCTGGTTCCTGTGCCTTTCCTAAATCCTGCTTGAACATCTGAAAGATTTTGGTTCACATACTGCTGCAGCCTGGCTTGAAGGATTTTGAGCGTTCCTTGTTAGCCTGGGAAATGAGCACAACGGTGCGGTAGTTTAAAAGTTCTTCGGCATTTCCCTTCTTTGGGATTGGAATGAAAACTGACCTTTTGCAGTCCTGTGGCCATTGCTGAGTTTTCCAAATGTGCTAACATATTGAGTGCAGCACTTTCACGGCATCATATTTTAGGATCTGAAACAGCTCAGCTGGAATTCCATCACCTCCACTAGCTTCATTAGTAGTAATAGTTCCTAAAACCCACTTGACTTCACAATCTAGGATGTCTGGCTCCATGTGAGTGACCACACCATCCTGGTTATCCAGGTCATTAAGACCTTTTTTGTACAGTTGTTCTGTGTATTCTTGCCACCTCTTCTTATTATCTTCTGCTTCTGTTAGGTCGAGACCATTTCTGTCCTTTATTAAGCTCATCTTTGCATGAAATGTTTCCTTGGTATCTCCAGTTTTCTGGACACGATCTCTAGTCTTTCCCATTCCATTGTTTTCCTCAATTTCCTTACATAGTTCCCTTATGAAGGCTTTCTTATCTCTCCTTGCTGTTCTCTGGAACTCTGCATTCAGTTGGGTTTATCTTTTCCTTTCTCCTAGACTTTCACTTCTCTTCTTTCTTCAGCTATGTGTAAGGCCTTCTCAGACAATCACTTTGCCTTCTTGCAATTCCTTTTCTTTGGGATGGTTCTGATCACCACCTCCTGTACAGTGTTACAAACCACTGTCCGTAGTTCTTCAGGTACTCTGTCTACCGCATCTAATCCCTTGAATCTATTCATCACGTCCACTGTGTAATCATAAGGGATTTGATTTAGGTCGTACCTGAGTGAAAGAAAGTGAAAGTGAAGTCGCTCAGTCGTGTCCGACTCTTTGCAACCCCATGGACTGTAGCCCGCTAGGATTCCCCAGGCAAGAATACTGAAGTGGGTTGCCATTTCCTTCGCCAAAGTGCGATTTTCCCTCCTTTCTTCAATTTGAGTCTGATTTTTGCAATAAGAGGCTGGTGATTGGAACCACAGTCAGCTCAGCGGTGGAACTGCTCGAATGTTACAAAGGAAACGGAGGCTGCCTACACTCTGGCTTTACCTGCCGCAGTCTGCACCTCTGCAGTTCGCTCACTCAGTGACTGCCTACTTGCTGCTGCCTGTCTCCCTGTGCAGAGGAGAGCCTGGTGGGAACCTGAGGGCAGGGGGTCGTCTTCCTGGGTTACAGTCCTGAGCCTGGAGAGATGGGGACACACCCATGGAAGGAGCCAGATCCTCGTGCTGAAAGTTCAGAGGCGAAGGGAACCGAACAACAACATGATGTCTGCCTTCTAGGAGCTTAGATGCTGAAGGCCACTCATCAGAAGCGTCCTTGGCCTTGGCCCTGTCCCGAGGAGCCAGGAGTCAGCCCACCGTGTGTTAGGGAGCACAGAGACAGGCCGGTGGACAGCAGACTCCTTTGCAAAGCTGGCGCAGCAGCTCTGGGGCCCGAGCTGAGCCCCCTCTCCTCGGAGGGCCTGGAAAGCATTCCAGAGCAGCCGGGCCGGGTCCTGCCGTGGAGGGTTCTTCCAGGCAGGGCCAGGGGAAGAGGGCCGGGGAAGGGCACATCGCAGAGCCTACTCTCTGTGTTCCTGAGTCCAGGTGTGGTCTGCTCACTGCAGGACGAGCCAGTAATTGGAAGACGAGGTGTGGATGCAAGGATCAGCAAGTTTATTCCAAAGTCTGGCCTCCAGGACGATTGTGGACTAGCGTCCTGGAGTACCCTCTATGGGAGTCTGGAGGCTGGGTCTTTTATAGAACAGGGAGGACGAGGACCTGAAGGAGTCAAGTGAGAGGCCAGCCTCGGGGAGGGGATGTGTTAGTTTCTTGGTTCCTGCAGCCGTTAACCCCGGGGGCAGGGGCAGGGTGTTCCCCTGAGCTGAACAAAGGCTCTTTAGTTTCACATTCTGGCCATGGGGCAGGTTCTCCGAGGCAGACTGTTAAGGAAGTGAAGTTGCTCAGTCCCATCCAACTCTTTGCAATGCCATGGACTGTAGCCTACCAGGCTCCTCCATCCGTGGAATTTTCCAGGCAAGAGTACTGGAGTGGGTGGGTTGCCATTTCATTCTCGGGGGGATCTTCCCGACCCGGCGATCGAAACCAGGTCTCCCGCATGGCAGGCAGACACTTTGCCCTCTGAGCCACCAGGGAAGCCGAGAGACGGCATCCTTTTCGTGGCTGTCGTGACAGCGGCAGTGGAAAGCAGAGGCTGACGGGCAAGACAGGGACCCGCAGGCGGTCAGAGCTGGTGCTTCCCTGTTCCCCCAGGAAGTGGCTGAGGGGCGTCCTGGGGAGGAGCTGTGAGGCTGACGGAGCTTCTCCGGGCCGCTGCCGAGGGTCTCACGGCTGACCTTTGAAGGGCTGTACAGAGAGGGGAGGGGGAAGGTGAGAAGCCCGCCTTCTGTGGTAGAGCTGGGCTTCTGGGAGGCGGAGGCGGAGGCGGGGGGCTCCTCTGTGGCAGGCCGTCCCCAGGCCGAGACGGGCTGGTGGCCGCGTGAGGTCAGGGATGGTGGAGGTGCATGTGGGGGACGGGGTCACGGTCCTGTGACCCGGAGGACAGAAAGATCAGCGTGGAGAGACACTGCGCCTGCCCCGTGGCGAGCCCTGCTGGTGGTGCCTCCCTGCTGCGGTGTGGGCCCCAAGTCATCAGACGCGCGGGCCCCAAACAGCAGAAGCGTCAAGCATCTTCCGAGTTGGCACTGAGTTAAACTGGAGAGTTGGCCGCTCTAGTCTGGGTGATCCATGAGAGTCTCTCCAGGAAGAGGAAGTTACACTGGAATGTCAGCAACCGAGGGCTACTAGCTCGGTGGGCATGAGAAAAAGGTCACCCCAGACGGAGCTCGCCCCCGGGAGCAGAGTGAGGCCTGACCTCTGAGAGCACCTCCCTGAGGTGCCCACGGGCGATTAGGGCCTTGTCAAGTTTGCATTTTGCTTCCCGATCGGAAGGTCCTGCCCTGGTCGGAGGGGGTGGAGGAGAGACTGGACAGTTAGCGGAGTGATGGGAACAGTGGAGAGCCTTGCAGGAGGGAAGGTATACGGCGAAAGAGCATGGAGGGCTGACCCTTCATGGTGAGCGTGGGTGCGCCTGGGTGCGCGTGGGTGAGCGTGGGTGAGCGTGGGTGCGCCTGGGTGCGCGTGAGTGAGTGTGGGTGCATGTGAGTGAGTGTGGGTGCGCGTGGGTGCGCGTGGGTGCGCGTGGGTGCGTGTGGGTGAGCGTGGGTGCGTGTGGGTGAGCGTGGGTGCACGTGGGTGTGCGTGGGCGCGCGTGGGCATGCTCCTCTGCACTGAACCAGGAAGCGTGCACACTTGTGAGCTCTGAGGACACATCTTGGTGAAAATGGTCCGGTGGGATGAGGCTTGAGAAGTGTCTCCAGGAGGCAGAGTGTTAGGCATGTGGAGCTGAGGCCGAAGGGGAATCTTCCATCAGAATCCCGGACACAGAAGTGGGGTGATCTGGTGGGGGCTTCCCGCAGAGAAGGGAAGATAAAGCTGGTGGGAGGGAGCCAGGAGAGACTGCCAGGTCTGCACCACCGCCCAACCCTGCCCAGGTCATTCCAGTGTTTGGTTGGGGAAGGGGCGTCATCGGATGATCTGATGAGCGCATGTCCAGCGAGCACCAGCTGCCTTTGTCCCCACTGCTCATGAGCCGGTCCGGACCCATCCTTGCCTTCGACAAGCTGCTGCGTGATGAGGGATGCGGACAAGATCAAAGGCGATCACTGGCGACTGGTGGAGGGGTTCACAGTGGAAGCACGTGCTTTAATGGCATCCACTGCCCTCAGGAAGACCCCTGTGTCCCCCTCCATCTGCCTTTAAAGCTCTCTGTGCGGTGACCCCCCAACGCCTCCTGCCTCCCTTCCCCTCCAGTGCCCACGGTGCCAACCGCTTGGGACCCTGAGCTTCTGGCTGGGTCGGGAGGTCTCCTCTTACACCCAGCCCTTCCCCTCCCAGCTCCCCAAGGCAGCTTCGGGTCCTCTGGAGTCCAGCCCTGCTCCCAGCCTGCTCATGGGCCCATCTTTGTCTCCCAGTGCCCGGAGCTTGTACTGGTCCACATGCGTGTGCTCCCCGAGGGCAGGAAGCACCTTCTATTCCTTGTCTTAACCTCAGCGCCTCGCACAAATGCCAGTGGCAGAAGCCTAAGGAATAAGTAGGAGAAGGTGTAAAAGTGGGAGAAACCGAGCAAGATGGTCCTGTAAAAATGTGAGCTTCCACAAAGGAACAATGAGTAAGTGATGTAGCCAATAAATTCTGCTCGTGTAAGCCGAAACTTCCTTTGATTCTTTTTTCCTTTCCACGGGATCTGAGTACGCTCTGGCCCCAGTGACCAGGGCCTCGGAGTCGCTGAGAGTGGGGCATCTTCCTGTATCTGAGCCATGGGCTCGGGGAGCTCCAGGGCTGAGGGCGGAGAGGTGTTCTGGCCGCCTCAGCTTTAGTTCCTGAGGCGGTGATAAAAAGCTTTTTACTTTGACGAAAACACTTTCTAGACTAGGAAAGAGAAAGCATTGCTTATGAAGTGCTGAAACAGTGCCATGTGTTTGGACGTGCTGAATTATTTATAAGCATGCAAGCATATCTGGACTTTTAGAAGTTGGTTACTGCTGTGTAAGAAGCAGCTTTGCAGGAAGAGCGTGTCCCTGCCTGGGTAGAGCACCCCGAGCGGGGGGCAGTCAGGCTGTGCCGCTCTGCCCACCACCTGGGTGTGCTCCCCATCCCAGGGTTCTAGCAGCTTCTCAGATAAACCTCTGCAGTGATACCCAGAGGAACCTGATCACCACGGTGCTTCTCCGTCCACCACCTGGGCGTGCCCTCCCATTCCGGGGTTCTAGGAGCTTCTCAAACCTCTGCAGTGATACCCAGAGGAACCTGATCACCACGGTGCTTCTCCGTCCACCACCTGGGCGTGCCCTCCCATTCCGGGGTTCTAGGAGCTTCTCAAACCTCTGCAGTGATGCCCAGAGGAGCTTGATCACTGTGCTGCCTCCATTTGGATCATTACACATTTCATCTCCTCTATTAAGACTGCATGCTTTTTTTTTCAAATTTCCTTCTGTCCCAGGACCAGAAGTTTACTGTGGAAACATTCTCGGGTCCTTAGTCATTGCGCTCTTTTAGGATAATGCTCCTTGTATCTCATGGTTGATTATCTTAAGGCAGGTTAAATACCTACTTACAGAACCGCAGAGATTCAAACAGTGTGGTGCTGGCATGTGGACAGAGCAACCAGTACAACGGAACAGAAAGGCCTTAAACAGCGCCAGACACGTGGAAGAGCTCAGTGTACTTTAAAAGTGCCATCTCATAGAGGAGAAGTGGAGATGGGCTACTGAATAGATGATTTGGGGATAACTGAGTACTCATCTGGAAACAAAATAAAATTAGAATGTATCTTTTACTCCAGGATAAATTCCACATGGATCGTACATTTAAATACACACTAAAAAAAGATACCATAGGGACAAGGAAGCTCCCCTCTAGCCTTGGAGGTCAGGTCAGTTCAGTTGTGTCCGACTTTGCCTTGCAGTATGGAGAGCCATTAAATGTGACGCGAAATCCGGAATTAATCAAAGGAAAGGTTGAGGAGTTAGTCTACGTTTACAAAAACACCTTTGATGGTCCTGAATAACGCCGAGTCACAGTTTATTCTGCGACGCCCTCTGCCTTTCGGCACTGTCTCTCTCCTGCTTCCAACAGGGCAGCCAAGGCTCTTCTCTACCGTCAGCCTTGTAAGAAGGCTAATAGTCCGCATCACGGCAGAGCTCTGTCTGACATACAGAGAGCTCCCAGAATGATGAAGAAAAAGAACAGCCCAATAAAAATAGTCCAAGGAGACGAACAGAGAGATGCTCCTCCTCCTTCACAATCAGACAGTGAAGTCGCTTAGTCATGTCTGACTCTTTGCAACCCCATGGATCGTAACCTATCCGGCTCCTCCAGCCATGGGATTTTCCAGGCAAGAATGCTGTAGTGGGCTGCCATTTCCTTCTCCAGGGGATCTTCCTGACCCAGGGGTTGAACCCAGGTCTCCTGCATTGTTGGCAGACGCTTACCATTTGAGCCACCAGGAAGCTCCTTTCATGAGATGATAAACGCCATGTAAAAGCACACCAAGGTACCATTTTCTCCTGTCAGATATGCAAAAATCAGTAGATTGTTTAACGCACCATTGGCACGTCTTTGAGGAGGCAGGTGTAGGTGTGCATTCCTGGTGGGAGCACCCATTGGTAGAGCCCAGGAAGAGAGCAACTTGGCAGTGTCGACCAGAATTAACAGTGCGTGTACTCCTTGAATCAGTTGGGCTTCCCTGGTGGTTCAGACAGCAAAGAATCTGCCTGCAGTGCAGAAGACCTGGGTTCGATCCCTGGATTGGGAAGATTCGCTATAGAAAGAAATGGCAACCCACTCCAGTGCTCTGGTCTGGAGAATTCCATGGACAGAGGAACCTGGTGGGCAACAGTCCATGGGGTTGCAGAGTCAGACACAGCTGAGAGACTTTCACTTCACGTTGAATCAGTTGTTTTACTTCTGGGAGTTTATCATTCAGATGTACTCACACACAGGCAAGATGACTTCACCCGGTATTAACATGCATGCTACGTTGCTTCAGTCATATCTAACTCTTTGCTGCCCTGTGGAATGTAGCCCACCAGGCTCCTCTGTCCATGGGGATTCTCCAGGCAAGAATCCTGGAGTGGGTTGTCCTGCCCTCCTCCAGGGGATCTCTGACCCAGGGATTGAACCCACATCTCCTGCGTCTCTGGCATTGGCAGGTGGGTTCTTTACCACTAGTGCCACCTGAGAAGCCCGGTATTAGCTGATTGCAGCGCTGGTTGAAGAGAACAGTCGAAGAAACCACTGGAAGTTGGCCTGGAGGGACCCGGCTAAAGAAAATCGGTAGCAGTTAAATGAACACACTAAAGCTTTTCCTGTACATCGTCGTGTGGAAAAAGCAAAGCGTAAAGCCGTGCACACATCCACACTTCTGTGTTAAAAAGGGCAGTGAAAGTGTGTGCCTGTGTGTGTCTGTGTTGCATACAGAAGCATGGCGGAAACTCAGAAAGCGCGCCCAGTGCTTTGTTGGCAGTTTGGTGGGGATGGGAGCAGTGGATACCCGGGGGCAGGGGCAACAGGAGATGTTGCCCAGGGAGACTTCACTCCATTGCTTTTCATTTTTTTTTTTGATTTTTGGATAATGTAATTTATTACCTATTCAAAATTAAGTTGAAAAGGAAGTAAGATTTTACCGAAATGCCATTTAACTAGCTGTTGCTGTTGTTCAGTCGCTCAGTCGCATCCGACTGTTTGCAACCCCGTGGACTGCAGCATACCAGGCTTCCCTGTCCATCACCATCTCCTGGAGCTTGCACAAAGTCACGTCCGTTGAATCAGTGATGCCATCCAACCATCTCATCCTCTGTTGTCCCCTTCTCCTCCTGCTCTCAATCTTTCCCAGCATCAGGGTCTTCTCCAGTGAGTCAGTTCTTCACTTCAGATGGCCAAAGTGTAGTTGCCCTAGTTTGTGGTTGATGTAATCTTTTCTTGTTTTTCTTATTGTCCTCCTGTTGAGATCATGGCTGATTTTTCAGCCCCTGAAGTTTGTTCACTTGATTCTGCCTTCCTCTAGCCTCCCACTTGCTTCTCCTACACAAGACCTCGAAATGTCAAGCCATGCATATTAAAAAAAAGACCACATGCGTCAGTTACCTCTCATACTTATCAGCTCCTTTCTACGTCATGCGCAGATTTGAAAATGGAAACAAAGCCACTTCCATTTTAATGTAGTTTCTGACTCCGATAGAGTCTATGGTTTCACATTTAAGAGATGAACTATTGTTTACACTGTTGGAGAGCTGCCCAGCCAGCTTCATCTGGTGGAAATCACTACATTTTGGCAAGAAACTGAGTGTCTTCCCTGTGAAAATGTGTGCTTTGCATTCTAAAGCTTCTTAAGGGAATGCAAATGTAACCTTGAGTGGTCTTGCCACTGAATAATGCCCGTCGGCAGGAGACGCTGCCGTGGATTGTAATTTCTTCCCTCATGGCGGTGATCAGGGTTTTTCCTTTTGAGCCGAGAAGGTGTGAGCTCATGCATCCTTCATCCTTCTCGGCCGCTGTGGGCGCCATCTGGGCAGACCCGCTGGAAACCCGCCCTGACCTCAGAGACCTCGCTGTCCACCAAGGACAGTGCCTGCCTTCTGGCTGTGCTTTTGTGGTGGAACCGAATTCTTTAGGTCCTCACATTTCTGGTCTCTTCTCTGACGTTATTTTAGGTTTACAGTTGCTCTTCCTTGTTGCTCTGAGTGTCTGAGTGGGTTTCTTTCCTATCCCCTTAGTTTGAACTCCACCCCTGCTGATTTTTCCTGTGTTCTGCTTGTACCATTGACGTTTTTCTCTCTCTTATCACTTAATATTATTTCCTCCTAATCCACCCATTGGTTTTATTTTAGCTGCTGCTTCCTTCCTAGTTACTGGATTTTGTGCAAACCCTTTCCTAACCTTAAGCATCAGCCTGACATTACTTTCACCAATTTCTTTGACCCATGTGTCCTTGCTTCTGGGATCTTCACACAGTTAATCCTTGTTACACACCCTAGTCTTGGGGACGAGACATTGTCAGCTTGCATGTACTTGGGCCTCTTGCTTGAAGGCATGACTTCCCCATAGTAGCCAGGGTTTCAGAGACAGCCCTGATGATCCCTGTTCTCTTCCCCTGGATGGGACATGTGGATCTGGGGGAGGGGGTTGGGATCCCTCATTTCACTCTGTTGAGCACTGCAGATGCTTTCAAGGCTTTCCGGGTCACTGGGAATGCCTTTGTGTTAAAGGTTATTCTTTATTAATGTTACCACTCTCGTTGAATTGCATTTCTTCTGAGAGCCTGTCATAGCTGGGGGTTCTGGCACCTTTTGTGCTTTGTAACCGTTCTATTTTTTTTTTTTTTTT
>SJYA01008652.1:5016-16147 GCA_006410615.1 Neotragus moschatus
AGAAAAATAAACCCCTCTTTGGGGATTTCCCTGGTGACTCAGCTGGTACAGAATCTGCCTGCAGTGGGGGAGACCTGGGTTCGATCCCTGGATTGGGAAGATCCCCTGGAGAAGGAAACGGCTACTCACTCCAATATTCTGGAGAATTCCATGGACTGTATAGTCCATAGGGTCCAAGAGTGGACACAACTGAGCAACTTTCACTTTTCACTTGTTTAAGACTTTGTTAATTCAGTTTTCTGGATTAATCCAGTTAATCCAGCTAAAAGAAATCCTAATTATTACAATGGTTCTTATTGAGAATTTTAACTAAGTTCTGTGATCTTGAAAAACAACAGAGATTAAGAAACTCTCCCATGCTTTGTCTTTCAAAAAACAGCTTATCAGAAAAGAATCACTTTTACACAGACACACACCCTTTGTTTACCTATCACAAGGTCAGACACAACACCTCTAAATTTCTGTTGGCAGTCCCACAAATGATCTGATAAGTTGTTTATTACAAGGATCAATAGGTACAAAATGCTTGTTAACAAAACTAGTTAAGCATCTCCTTCCTCCAGACTCTGGGGCCCAGCCTCAGTGTAAGCAGCATCCAGCCCTGCTTAGAATGAACTGGCCTCAGGGTAAGATATTCTGTTCCATTCTCCAGCAGATCACCTTCACCTCACTTCCCCACAGGTGGCTTCAGTCTTGCTGACTCCTCTCTCTCTTTAAAAAAAAAAAAAAAATTTCCTGCCTCACTCTTGAGAAAGTCATGGATCTTATGGTCAAAGTATTCTTCTTAATACAATAACCTCCAACTCTAAGTCCAGGTTTATTTTTTATTTGACATTAAATTAGGCTGACAAAATAGTACTGATCAGACTTCTGAACATTTCCAAGCAAATATGACCATGTCAATTCATTAAAATAGTACAAGAATACATAAGCATTACTAAAATGAATAGTCAAGGAAGAGAAGTAAGAGAAAATGGACACAATTAATGGACATTAAACTGCATTATATTTAATTTTGCATAGAAATCTGAAACTTCAGATACTCTGTTACAGAAAGTTCCATCTCCTTCTACTGTGTACCACAGGGAGGCAGGGGGGAAACACCACTATGGGCCCACTATATTCTTGGGCCTGAGAAAACAGTCAGGCAAGGTTTACACTTGGCTTTTCAGCTTGGAATGGATTTGCCTTGGTGATCTGTCAGCGTCACTACAACTGCCATGCATTCTGTGCTGGAAACTGTCCAATCACTCTGACTTGCTATAAACTCTTTCAATAATGCTAACATTTATTTCTCTAAACACAGTGTAGTTTGCAGTTTTATATTCACTATCTTTTATAANTTGGCTTTTCAGCTTGGAATGGATTTGCCTTGGTGATCTGTCAGCGTCCCTACAACTGCCATGCATTGCGCTGGAAGCTGTCCAATCACTCTGACCTGCTATAAACTCTTTCAATAATACTAACATTTATTTCTCTAAACAGAGTTCCGTTTCCAGTTTTATGTTCACTATCTTGTGTAATCTCAACAGAGCCCTGTGGTATCAATAGGGACATTGGTGTCGTGTCCCTATGACATGAAGCTCAGAGAGGTGACATACTTGCTCGAGTTCTACAGTTAGCTCTTGGGACAGCCAGAGAGAGGAGGACCCTGTCCCCTTCTTCTTCCCACAATGGCTCCTAATATGGCTCTACTCTCTCTGCACACTTGCTCCAAGCCCCTGTTCCAAATGACAAGCTAAGCATGTCAGTAAAGATGGCACAGGCTATCAGAGCTGGAAGGAGTCTTAGATCCTTGTGCAAAAAATGACAGCGATGCATCAAAAGGCAGCTGATGACTCCTGCTGGTAAACCCTGGATGGGAAACTGTCGGGAGCGGCTCCGAGAGAAAAATCCACCCGTGACAAGGTTCCGGGCTGAGGTGACCCGGCCCAAAGAGGCCAGGCCATCCGGATGCACTCGAGGACCTCTACCAGTGGCATGACCCCTCACTTTGCATCNCCTGGATGGGCAACTTTCCTTCCCAGTGTTCCACAACCCAGTGTTCCTGCCCCAGACTACCCAGACACATGCAAATCTGTAGCTTGCTGGTTGTCTGAGATTGAGAATGGGAACAGGAGATGACTACAAATGAGGAACAGGTTTTTTGGGGGATAGCACAAATATTCAAAAATTAGACTCAGGGAAGGATGTGTGACTCCATAAACTTACAAAAAATTAGTGAACTGTACACTTAAAATGAGTAAATTTTGAGGTGTTTAAATGGTATCTTAATAAATACAGCTCTCAACACTAAAAGATTATGAAACTCACCCAAGGTCACACAACTAATGAGCTTGCCCGGAAGTCTTCAAAAGAACCTGGACTTTAAGCCAATAATGTGACAGCAGCGTTCACAGCCTATGACCCACCTCAAAGAGTCACTGACCTCTCCCAACATATTATTAGAGAAATAACAAGCCATCAGAGTATACATGGCTATGGCCAAGGTGACCATGTAATTGACCATTCTAGTGGACAGTTCTGAGTGAAAGAACTTCGTGAAATGTTTTACCAGGACAAGTAGAATGCAGGTCTTGAAGGGTAGAGTAGAACACAGATCACCCTACTCCCAGCAAATACCACTTAATTTACTAGGGGCTTCAAAATGTATCCTTTCATTGGATCCCTGCACAAATATGGCAAGAAGGAATTATCTCCAGCTTACAGATGAGAAAGCTGAGACTCAGCTAGGGCCCTAGATTCATAAATCCCAAAACCTCAGAGCAATTAAGCGTCCACCGACCAGGAGTTACTGAATCTGTTATGTTGGCGAGTTATGTTATGTTGCACAGTCCACAAGGTAAGAATAGATTTTAGATTTCTAAGTGGTTATGTAAGTCAATATATAGCCTCTTTATCTACAAGGCCTAAAGTATTTTCTGTTTGGCTCTTTACAGAAAAACATTCACAATCCCTGCTTTAGACCATTGTCACCACCACTTTTAAAAATATAATTCCAGAAAAGATCTGGATTACTAGAGTTGTACTACAACTCCACATGCAAGAGAGGAACCTTTGTATCATAAACCTCAAACATGTCATATTTTATTTTTAATCACATGTGGGTTTACCATTTAAGCTCAGACCACCCTTCAAAGTAAATCTGCCAATCTAGAGCACATCACACAGGATAAATAACAACAATGCTAAACAAAACATATTCAAACTCAGAAAACCAAAGAGAAAAAGAAAATCTTAAAAGAAGCTGGCAGGAAGGAATGGGCAATTGCTTTACTTATAGAGGAATACAGATGATAATTATAGCAAACATCTCATGAGAAACAACTCTGCAAAAATAAAAAAGGGGTAGGGTAAAATATATATTATTTTCAATAAAATAAACCACTGACCTAGAATTCTATATGCAATGAAACTCTCCTTCAAAACTCTCTTTCAAAAGAAATAAAGACGTTTTCAGACAAATAAAAACAGGGAATTCAGCAGCAGCAGACTTGGCTCTGGAAGAAATGTTAAAAGAAGGTTTTCAGGGAGAAAAACATGTGGTACAGGCCAGGAACTCAGATGTACACTGCATTAAAAAGTGCCTGTTTTATTGTCTTAAAGTTTCTGAAAGGTATGAACTTTCAGTCTCATTCATCAGGCATCACCAAAATGCAGGTATGCAGTAAGTTCTCAAAAACTGCTTGAATGGGTCATGAAGCAGTAGTTTGGAGGGTTCTTCTTACTAGGGTGTATTCAATCAGCCCCAAACCAGCTGATGTGGGGGACCCTGCTCACAGACAGGTGTGGGGGATCCAGCTCCCCCCTCCCTGCTAAGGCATGCCTTCAAATTTTGGACCAGCACCTTGCAATCGGTCAGTATCTTCATGATATCTCGCACCATGAGCTCATCCTGAGAGAAGTGAGGAGGGAGAGAGAGCTGAGGCTCCAACATTATCTATCCAGTTACACTGAATGGCAACGGGGCAGGAGAAAGACAGAGAGTGGAACTCGACCAGAGGTAGAAAGTAGTAGGCTACACGTGGTGCTCAGCTTTAAGCCACAACAGTCCTATGGCTCCATAAGTGTCCTGAATGCATCGACTGCTCTATCAATCATATTAATACCTAGAAGGATGGGAAAAGGGAGAAGAGTCCTGTCATCCAGAAGTGAAGAGGTCCATGATGCAAGTCGGATAACGATCCCATCTGGGAAATCAGAGAAAAGCTTCTCACCCACTGAGGTAAGTCTGTTTCCATGGCAGTTTAATCGCTGCTTCCTTTCAAAAGGCCAAGCTATCTCTCGAACAGAACAGCTGAACCTAGTTTTCCAGTAAGGTCAGGCTCTCAGTAGTTCAGCAGGGCAACAGCAGAGGAAAGAACAGTCCCTGGGAAAGTACTGTCTGCTCTTCACCAAACTCACTGATGAGAAGACCTTTGCAAAGACAAAGGCAGCCACTTCGCACAGTGCCAGACCCTTGGCTTCAAATCATAAGTCAAGCCCTCAGTCAGATCTTTCCAGACCAACATTTTCTTGGTCTAAATCAATGACGTGAGCCTCTGCATGCCAGTTTCACACCATCTACGGGCAGGTCACAGTGTCTACTGCATAGTATCCAGCCTAAAGCTCCAGGGAGACCTGACTGCAGATCTCTGGGAAAGCTTTGCAAGTGACCCACGACCCCTCTCTCCCGGGGAACCTTCTCCCTGTTGTTCAGGGGACACATCCACTCTCAAGTGGCCAGTAATTTAAAAACCAGGAAGAGTTGGTCTTCAAGTGGACATTACTTTCACCTTAAGATAGTTTTCCTTCTCACTCTTCCCTCTCCTGCCTCTCGGTGCCACCACGTGGGGTGGTGCACCTTCAGCACCACGTGGAAAGCTCCCCTTACTTCAGTGGTTCACCAAGTATAATCCATGGAGCTTCGGTATCACCTGGCCATTTGGTAAAAATACAATTTTAAAAAGAAGAAGGAGCAGAAGTAAAGAAATGTAAAGCCAACTCTCAAGTCCCACCCAGATGCACTGAATGTGTAATGGAGTGGGATATTAACTATGAATGTTAACAGGCTTCGCAGATGAGTCTAGTGTATGCTCAAGGTCAAGAAGCACTCTGCCATGTATCATTCCATTTAGTGTTTGTAAGACGCCAATGATCCTAAAAGGAAAGAATCATACTTGTTTTGCAAATGAGGAAGCTGAGATTTTAAAATGAAATAGCAGCCGGCCAATATCCCCCAAGTAGTAAGTGGGGCCTGACTCCTGGCCACTCTCTAACACCAGGTTCACCCTGGTCCTGCATCCTTCTGGCTCCTCCTGGAAAAGGAGGGAAAGTCAGCCTGGCTCTGGAACTTAGCACTCAGCATTCCCTCTACTGCAATGTATTATAACACAGCACGCTCATTAAAATCCCTGGGAAGCTTTCACATTAAAAAACAAAAAGAAGCAACAAAAACATATTTTATTTTGAAGCATTGCAAACACACCAACGTGGACAGGACGGACTAATCAGCCTCTGTGTGAAAGGGGAACTTTTCAAAAGGACCATCCAAGCTCCACTCCAATTCAGTTCAATATGGGGCTCTAATAGGGCTGAGAGGTATCCCGAGAGCTCCCCAGGCAGCTCTTGAGCTTTGATGAACACTCTCTGGTCCATTTCTCCTCTGATATTTGCAGGATGCAATCTCTTATTTCATTTCTATCTCCACTCAGTTGTTACCTCTGGAAGAGGGTTTTTCCAGATTCCCTATATCTAAAGCACACCTGGATATCCCCACCTCCGTCATAACATCTCTTTACTTTTTTTTGTAGCAATTTCAGCTGCCATTTCATTATATACTATGTTTATTATCATCAGGGAATAGTGTTTATTGTTTCAAAAGCTCATTCACTGAACCAGCAGCTTCAACTTCTTGCTCCCTGCTTACGGCCAGTGTCTGTCAAGGCACTACCACATGGGAGGCATGCAGTTACTATCTCCTGAATAAATGAATGACAGTGGAACAGAGCAGAGATTGTAACTCAAGACTATCTGCCTCCAAAATCCATGCTCTTTCCCACAGCACCACACAGAAGAGTATAGCACATAGCAGCGCTGCACTAGCTTCCCTTTCAGTTCAGTTCAGTTGCTCAGTCGTGTGCTACTTTATGTGACTCCATGGACGTCAGCACACCAAGCTTCCTTGCCCATCACCCACTCCCAGAACCTACTCAAACGCATGTCCATCATGTCAGTGGTGCCGTCCGACCATTTCATCCTCTGTCATCTACTTCTCCCACCTTCAATCTTTCCCAGCATCAGGGTCTTTTCCATTGAGTTGGTTCTTTGCATCAGGTGGCCACAGTATTGGAATTTCAGCTTCAGCATCAGTCCTTCCAATGAATATGCAGGACTGATTTCCTTTAGGATTGACTTGTTTAGCTTTGCTTAGCTTGCAGAGAAAGAACGTAGTTCTGAGTTGAAGCAAGCTATGTATTTGGTACTGAGTTTCTCCAAGTACACTGGTTCATGTCTAGTTACTAGCTATGAGGTCTTGTGTGGCTCACTCTGAGTCTTACTGCCATCAATGAAACAGAAAAATAAACCTGTGTCTACCTATCTTCTATATTTTTTGAGAGGGATAAATGAAAACTTAGGTGTTATAGCATTTTGTCTCTGGGAGAGAAAAAGAAGGTGAGGACAAGGAAATAGAGTAGGCAAGGAAAGTAGGGAAAAAGAGAAAAGAAAGGGTGATGGTAGTTGGACAGAATGGTTTCAAAGACACTTTCTAAGTCTAAACTTCTGTGACTTAATCGGAAAAGAGAAAATGGAAAAGTATCAAAAGGTGTATATCAAAAGTAGCCATTTGTTCAAGAACAAGAGTCAGAATTCTTTATGTCTACTAAAAAGAAGCCACAATCTTTTTTTATTTTAAAATACAATTTATCTGTTACACTGCAAACTCTTTCACATACATCTATGCTTATATCAGTCTTTACAAAACATGTGATAGTAACTTTGTTACAGCATGATCACACCTCTCTCATTCAGACTCACTGCAGGTTATTCCCTGTGGAACAGTCAGCCTGGTTCAACTGGAGAAAAGTCATTGAAAAGTCTGAGAAGGAGGACTGTCTTATTCTATAAATTCCAAATGGTACACCCCTAATGAAACAGCTAATATGATTTGTATGCAAGCCATGATGGACTGTGTTTATCATAATCAGGACATTCATCCATTGAACATGTCCCTTACTCAGCAAAGATTTAGTAAGAACTTTGATGAAAAGGGTTATTTTTGTATGGGTACCAAACGTAACCTTACTGAAACAAAATCAAGCATTTCAAGAAGCCTTATCAGATTACCTGTCTCAACTTATTAACAAGAAATAGGAAGAGACAAGAAGAATCAAGGGACTCATTCCAGCAGGGTGGAAATCTGTAAATGGTTATTAAGAAATGAATAATGTGTCTATTGGTGGGACCGAAGTAAAGGTCTTAATGAAACTCCATCAAAAGTCAGGTGAATCAATAAGAACCCCCACTAGTTCCCTAACATTAAAGGGCCCCAAATAAGTTCATTCTATGTATCTCAGTCGGAGGAATTTATAAAGCCAGATGATAAAAACTGCAATAAAAAACCTGACCTGGAATGACCTGGGCAATAGTCTGGTTTGTAAACCAAGGTGAAAAATGAACAGAGCGGCCAGGATTTTCCTGTTTGACCTCCAGTCAGGGACCTGGGGACCCGAGGCCATATCCACAATGGCTCTGGGCAGGGAAGCGGGTGGAGGAGGAAACAGTCACCTAATATCAACAACACGCATGGTGGATGAAAGCACACTGGATCACAAGACAGAAGAGGGCACAGGGTTTTAGGGGAGATAAGTGCAGGTCTAGGCGGGGTAGGGCAAGTTGAATTCACTTGGACATGGAGTGGCATTCAGAAGACAAGATTTACTAAGCAAGGGATTTGAGGGAATTCTCTTCCAGGAGGAAAGTAAAGGATGGGAGTCAACCTGGAAAGAAAATGAGGCTCTAGCTAAAAGGGCAAATAACACTGGATGTGCAACTAAGGTTCTAGGAAAGGGCTTGCACCTGACACAACAGGGTCTCTAGACACTGAACACACGTGCAGATCAAGGTGGCCATGGGCAGTGGCCCCCACCCTAGCTGCTGAGGCTCAAGGCCACACCTATGTGAAGCGTATGGTGTCCAACTTACAGGAGCTCTCTGGAAAGACATGTAGCTTACATCAATGTACTATAACTGCCCTCATGCCCAGAACAGGTGGAAATAAGATTTATATTATGGTTCAGAGGGACAGGAACAGTTCTGAATACCCATCCTCCACCAGTTGGGAGGTACTAGGACGGCTCCGCCGTCCCTGGGATTCTCCAGGCAAGAAAACTGAAGTGGGCTGCCATTTCTTTTTCTAATGCATGAAAGTGAAACGTGAAAGTGAAGTTGCTCTCCATATCAAAACAGAATAAAAACAATACAAAGCCAGACATTCTGCCTCAGCTCAGGCAGAGGCTGTTGTGGGATAAAAGGCATAAAAGCAAAAGAGCACAAGCGCTTCAAGGGACTTGAGGGGAGTGGTCAGGGCTGACTGGAGGACAGGACTGGTGTGGAGGAGCCATGGGCCCTGGACCAGCCTCATCCCCCGAGCACAGCCCACCTGGCAGCACTTGCCCTCTCTCAGAGTCAGTGGAGGAGGGTATCATAGCATAGGTCTGGAGCTAGAAAGCTGAGTTCCAACCCCAGAGTGGGTCTTGAGCCATCCATTTAACCTTTCCATATATCCATTTCCAAACTTGTAATAAGGTGATAGTCTATATAGTGCCTGACAATATGGCATTGATGTGAGGACTACGTCAGTGCCCGCAGAGCACTTAAGACTGTGCCTTGAGCATAAGACAGCCTGCAATGAGTATGGTATTACTGTAGGTATTATTTTTTTACACAATCAACAGGGCCATTGGAAGGGGTATGATAAGATCGCAATCTCTTTCAGTTGCTTGATTTCAGGTGTGCAGGATGGCAGGGAAAGGGTGGAAGGCCAAGAAGCGAGTCAAGGTCACTGCAATTCTAGGTAAGAGGTGGCACTCAGAGTGACAAAGGTCAAGGGGAAAAAGGGGAAGGGAAAGGGGCCAGACATCAGATACATCTGAGCAGTGAATTGCCAACACCTGACAAATGCCTGGATGTGGCCGGTGCGGAAAATGAAACGATTTTATCCAGAAGATAAAAGGATTTTTTCTGAAAATATGTCAATTTTTGCAGCAGGTAAATGCTTAAATGACACTCACAAATTAATTCTACCTGCTCTACACTGAGCTTCCTGCTCATCCTGTTGTACCCAGTGACCCTGAGACACACAGACTCAGAGCTCCTCCCTACTCTAACAGTTTAATACTCTGGTCTCTGCCAGGAAACCTGCACTTCACTTACCTTGCCTAACGGTGACTTTTAACCTAGTCACCATGCAGCTGCTAGGACACAGAGCAACCAATGACAGGCCATCATTCCACCTGGGTGGTTACCTGGCTCCAAAGGCCTGCGGGCACACTTGCACCTCCATTCCTCCTACCCTTTAACTTTTCCCCAGACTTTTGAAACTTTTTCTTCAGGCTGAACTTCTATGCAGAGTACATCATGAGAAACGCTGCGCTGGAAGAAGCACAAGTGGAAGCAAGATGACGGAAAGAAATATCAATAACCTCAGATATGCAGAAAGTGAAGAAGAACTAAAGAGCTTATTGATGAAAGTGAAACAGGAGAGTGAAAAACTTGGCTTAAAGCTCAACAGTTAGAAAACTAAGATCATGGCATCCGGTCCCATCACTTCATGGGAAACAGATGGAGAAACAGTGGCTGACTTTATTTTGGGGGGCTCCAAAATCACTGCAGATGGCCACTGCAGCCATGAAATTAAAAGACGCGTACTCCTTGGAAGACAGTTATGACCAACCTAGAGAGCATATTAAAAAGCAGAAATGTTACTTTGCCAACAAAGGCCCATCTAGTCAAGGCTATGGTTTTTCCAGTAGTCATGCTGGATGTGAGAGTTGGGCTATAAAGAAAGCTGAGCACTGAAGAATTGATGCTTTTGAACTGTGCTGTTGGAGAAGACTCTTGAGAGCCCCTTGGACTGCAAGGAGATCCAACCAGTCCATCCTAAAGCAGATGAGTCCTGAGTGTTCATTGGAAGGACTAATGTTGAAGCTGAAACTCCAATACTTTGGCTACCATATGTGAATACCTGACTCGTTTGTAAAGACCCTGATGCTGGGAAAGATTGAGGGTAGAATGAGAAGAGGAACAGAGAGGATGAGCTGGGTGGATGGCATCANCAGATGAGTCCTGAGTGTTCATTGGAAGGACTAATGTTGAAGCTGAAACTCCAATACTTTGGCTACCATATGTGAATACCTGACTCGTTTGTAAAGACCCTGATGCTGGGAAAGATTGAGGGTAGAATGAGAAGAGGAACAGAGAGGATGAGCTGGGTGGATGGCATCACCAACCAACTCAATGGACATGGGTTTGGGTAGACTCCAGGAGTTCGTGATGGACAGGGAGGCCTGGTGTGCTGTGGTTCATGGCGTCACAGAGTCGGACACAACTGAGTAATTGAACTGAACTGAATTGAAAGTTATTCTGTGCAGTTTGCAAGTAATGGGGCCCCACTCAAAAGGAGCAAGTTAGTGAAATGACTGGAGACAACGGTAGGTGCGTTCACAGCAACACTCCTCACGCCACAGGTACCACCCTGCACATCCACTCTCTGAAGAGCCCAGTCGCTTTTCTTCCTGGATTCCATCTTAACATACTCCCCGCCACACAGAAACCACTGGTACCCAGCTTGGAGCAAGCTCACGTCCCTTGCAGGCAAGTGCCTGAGGCTAAGAATCCGCAGACCCATGTTTTCACTCTGTCATTAACTTGTAACAAACCACTTGCCCTGTCTGGTCGCAGATCTGGGACTAAACTCTGATAACGTGCCCACTCCCCGCGACCCGCTGAGGTCAAAGTCAACTGGAGGCACCCCCACCCCAGAGCTAGCTCTCTGAGCTCCTGAAGACCCGCAGGTTCCGGACCGCCAGCTGCAGCCCTACACTGTCCACCCCACTCGCCCGGAGCACCCCCCACCCTACCCCCAGGAGCA